>CAHIKZ030005388.1:2697500-2710000 GCA_903632075.3 Acanthosepion pharaonis | reverse complement strand
GCAGGTGCTCATTAATTCGCTTCTTTTGATTAAGAGATTGGGGTTGTTCATTTTTTTAGGATGATTAACTTCTCAGAAAGTCATTTGCTACATTTATCGCCTTTCCCGTTAAAGTGTTTAGCTTTTGTTACGTAGTCGCAGATGATAGTTGGGTTTCTCGCTTTTTATTTTCCAGAAATATTTTGAGCGGAAATTGTTCTTACTATATTTAATATTACCTAATGTCATTTGGTGATGATAGAATCGTGATTTCCAATAGTTTTGAGTAGAACCCACATAAAACTTGACCCCGCTATCATTTTTCAAGTTAGCTTTATAAACTAACGCTTCGTTCATGCATCTGCCGCTTAATGGGCAGAGTTTGTTTTTTTCAGGAGTTGACCTTTTTAGTTTTGGGGATGTTTTTGTTTTGTAGGTTGGTAAAATCTTCATTCAAATATGTATCATTAAATAATATAGAGCTATTGCGTCTATTTAATTTTATACTGATAATTCCAATTGTCTAATGAGTTCCTTGATGTTAAGATAAAATTCATCAATGAAGGCGTCATAGTTTTTTTCAGCCATTTTATCTTCAGACAGTAAATTACTGAACAACGATAAACACATTCCTGCCCACCTTCAGGAAAATGCTTGTTAATAACAGCAATATACTACACTATGAAAATAAGCATAAAAAACTTGAGGCCTTCTGTATAAAAATCAAACCACCAACACTCAACAAAATTTATTACGAGTGTAGCAGCAACATATTAATTTGCATACAACAATCATTTAATACCATTTTATATTTCTACCAATTTCCGATAGGCTCCCTTACATTGAAACGCTTATTCTGCAAAATTCCATAACCACAACGGATAAACTAAAAATTTTGAAATAACTAAAACAGATCACGTTCCCTATGACAACAGAATGAAGATTTTATCATATTTCCAATAAGTTTGTCTTTGTAATTTACCCCTGAAGATGATTTTAGAAAAGTACTACGGCTCCTTCTTTGATGAATTTTAACTTAACATCAAGAAACTGATTAGACAACTGGAAAGGATCAGTATACAAATAAGTAGACACAATATGTCAACATTATTCAATAAATGACACCCCCCACACACACACATATATATATATATATATATATATATATATATATATATATATATATATATATATACATACAGTGGGGAAGCAAAACTTACAATATTTTGAGACAGGAATTGAAAGACCTTTTGTAAATTTTGCTTCCCCATTCTGTATATATATATATATATATATATATATATATATATATATATATATATATGTGTGTGTGTGTGTGTGTGTTTGTTTTCGAAATATATTGAGAGAATCACACAGTCATGCAACCATATTCCTTAGAGGTTAACAATTTATTTTTGCAAATGTCACAATGTTCGTGAAACGTAAAAAAAATTCGATTTTCCTGCGGAAACTGAACGAGAGAATAGAACAAGACGTCAGAGTCTAAAAGATATGCAATATTAAGAAAGCAATAATCGGAGGAAAGATGTTAGCCGGGGTAAATGTAATTTTCTGCCAACACGAAGCAGAAAATGAATCTGTTACGGATCGATAACAAACCTCGTTCAATCTTAACCCCTGATTCCAAAAAGAAATGTGTTTTGCTGCAAGGAAAATCCAAGATATTGCAAGAATGCACACTGACTGACAATCCCCGGGTGTATTAAGTCTAAATACATTGTCCACATCCGCTTTAAAAAAAAAAATTCTATTGCAATTTTTACGCCTGCAAAGATGACCCTTGAACTCTTTATCTTCAAATTTTGTTTTAGGCAATATTTGTGATTACTTTCTTATTTGTTTCTTGAAAGTTCTTTTATGTGCGTCGAAAATTTTCACGGTATTTTATTTGATGGTTGTTTACAAAACTGGTCAATAATACCAAGCGATTCCGTACGCATTTGCGTGAATTTCCTAAAGCAAACGTCGGAAAATTACCAGAACAAATGTCAAAGTCTGTCACTCGAGTTATCCGTGGCTATAAGCAAAGCGTAAATTAGTAAGAAACAAAGTTAACCTTCCTCATAATGACAGGTCACTAATGCGTGCTTTTATAAATCTTGCCAGAAGAAAAGACCACTTTTTCAAATAGAAATCTTATTATTATTCACCATTTTGACTTGGATTTACGAAATTTTTATTACTTGATTGATTGGTTTGTTTTATACGGTTTAGCAACGATTAGAAGATTATTTAAAAGCAGAAAATATTTTCAGATCGTAAGAATTTTTTAGGTAATAATGATATAGTGAGACAAGTTTTAGTAATTAATCCATAGCTGGGGGAGAAGAGGTGGATTCATATCTTTCACTAGGCTATTTACGCGTAACTAAATATAACGAACCCAACTGGAATTCGAACTCTGACTCATTCGAAAGTGAGTGGAATATGAAACGCTGATAACGATGGTGTCCAAATTATTAAGAAATGCGAAAATTTCGTTAGAAATAAAGAAAACTGTACTGAATTGTTGTGTAATTTCAATCCTTCTACATGACAGTGAACGTTTCGAAATGTCCTAACAAATGAAGAGAATACTTGAGGTTACTCACGTGATTCTACAGAAGGATACTGAGAATACCATATAGAGGACACGTGAACATTGACAAAATTTTAAGGAAAATGGAAAAAAATATCTTCCGAATCAGAAAAAAGAAACTGCTGAGATTGTTAGGCCGCATGGAGAAAGAAAACTTTGAAAATAATGAGTAATGGGACAGCTATTGCTTAGAAGGGACAGGAACTTGTGGAGAGCTATGTTCGCTCCTATTCTGAAAGGACACGACATACAAAATATCATCATTATGTACGCATTGAGTGTTCATACCATAAGTAACTAGTGCCTTACACCGCGATTCAGTGATAGCAGGTATCAGCAGCTCGTTAGCACTCTTTACAATCCTAGCTGTTTCCATCATTTTCTTATCTCAATAGTTTTAACTTGTCAGGACCCTTTCGACGGCTCCGAGTACGACTGGTACAACTATCATTTCCATGTTCCATATTAACACTAAAGCTACAATTGAGATCAACAACCTCGTATGCGATGTTGTTGAAACATTGACCGAAACGCTCGCAACAATAATAATGCTACTGCCAACAGGAAAAACAATCCAGCCTGGGAAATAAGATGAGAAAACCGACTTCCAAACTTCAAAGTAATGCATGGTTACTGAAAGACATCCCTAGTAATAATGGACCAGTTAACACACTATGAGGTATATACAAAGTAAGAAATATAGTAAACGAAGAGAAACAATAAAATTATTACAAAGACTAAAACTTCCATTCCGTTAGATCGATAGAACAACGTAATCTGCCATGTTTGTTTCATCTTTTTTACTAATATAAAATCTATTCTTCTAGTTTGGATTGTGTGATCCGTTGAAATCTGTTTCTTCTTATTATTTCCAAATATGTTTATGTAACCTTCATCTTCAAGGAAAAACCATTCTCTATATACAAAGAAAATCAACGTTTAGAAAATAATATGCATAGGCATCATTCTAGAAGAAACAATAATAAAAGAATGTGTTTTTTTTCTCTGCCATTGTGTTCTTTCTGCAAATAAATGTATTTATTTTGGAACGTAAATTTTAAATTACCGGGCATAGAGTCTGGAATAAGACTCCAGGGATTTTTAGCTCTCCATTAAGATGTCAAACTGGAGATGAAAATACAAGGAAACCATTTACGTTGCTCACACACATAAACACATACACACACACACTGGCACGCACACGCACACAAATACAATAAAAAGATTTCTTCATGCCAGGCCTTTGGAATAAATTTATTCCGATTCCTTCATATGTTGGAAGCAGATGTATTTTTTTTTTATGTTCGTACGATAAAAGAAGGAAATGCGTGCAAACACTTTATTCTTTCTCATCACTTCTGATTAGATAAATATACTATAATATACCTTTTAATTACTGATTTCTGTGTTTTACGGATTATCAACCCACTGTAGATTATTAAAAGCTGGAACATTTTTTGTTGTAAGAATAAATCTTTTTATTTGTGAATGAATAGAAACATTAACAATGTTCCGGAAAAAACAATAATTTTACAGATAAAAGTTCTGCTATTTAACTCATAGCTGGAGGAGAAAAGATAGATTCATACCTTTCCAAAGGTTTACGCTAAAGTGAATGCAAGAAATTCCATTGGAATGCGAACTCGGTTCTCCAATTTTGCCTTTTGAGCCGCTACACATTGCACCATCTGTACATCCAAACATAAATGTAAAATCCCAAACGATTATTTTATAGTTATTAGTAAGCAGGTTATATTTTTCTTTCTTATTAAATCCTTGCGATTCAATAGTCTTCTCTTTATTACATTTCGTTTTATGTGCATCATCCTTTCAGGAATAAGGCGCTTCACAACTTCCTATTTTTCGCAGCTCATAACAGTGTTGTGTATGTACTATGCCTCCCAATTCTTAATTTTTGTCCATTTATACAAGCAATTTAGATAGGTCGCTTCCTTGATTCTGCAAACCCTTTTTCCACATTATGTTTCTAAACGCGATCTTCAGGTAAAATGCTATAATCATCATCTGTTCCTCGGCTGTTTTACACGTCTATGAGTCTTCTTTCTTCAGCAGATTTTCACTTAACTTGGCGGCACCCATCTCCTACCCAACCTCTTTACCTATAGTCGAAAACCACGGAAAAGAGGCGTGGATCGCCCTCAGTACGTACACTAGTCCCTAAGGTTTTGAATTCAGAATTGTTCATCAAGTCTAAAGGACAGAGAAGAGACGGATTCATATCTTTCCCAAGCAGCTAAGTATTAGCAAATTAGATTGGAATTCATTCTGGTCTCTCCAATTCCTCAGTCCGAGTTTCTATTCATTGCTTCCGTTAAAAATACACAAAACAAATAAATCAAAGAAACCTATAAGATAATAAATAGATATATGAACCAGCAATCTTGATGCTACGTCCATAAATAATTTTAATCAAGTTACACATTTCCCTAATCAGTAAGTAATATAGATGTTATGGCCATGAAAAAACTTGCAAATCAACCCTAGAGAACTGAAATGGGCCGATTTCCTCCTGCCTTCATTTGCCTTTGCATCCTTTTCTAGTGTCACACACATACGCATATATATATATATATATATATATATATATATATGTGTGTGTGTGTGTGTGTGAAATATATAAAAATAGGAAAGAACTCGTTAGGTAAATAATCCAAAGTTCCTTAGTATTTTTTTATTATTTTTTAAAAAATAGTGCTCGATAAAAAAGTAGAGCATAAATATAATTATGTAGCGTGTTGGAATCATATTTTTAAATAAATAATTGTATATATATATATATATATATATATATATATATATATATATATATATATATATATATATATATTTTCCACTACCACACTTTCCTATGCCAATAGAATGTTTTTTTCAGCTTCGATAAGGTCAAATTGCCAGCTCAATAGTGACATAAAATTTGCTGTTAACTGACATAAATTCTAACGCTCCTTCTCTCTTCCTCAACATGTTCTCTATTAATCCTCTGAACGACCATTTCCTATGTTCCGTCAGCATGACTGATACTAAGCTTCAGGAGATTAATTCATTGCGACTTCTCGAGCTAATGTTCTCGGCTGACATGAAATAGAAAGACTACATTGAACCAATTGCTTTGTCTGCTCCTAGGAAATTTGATTCCCTGTGTCGTACTCGACAATTCTTCCTTTCCAGAATTTATTTTAAATATTTATAAGTCTATCATGCTTCTTAATTTGCTATCACATTGTTATGGAGTGATATCACAGTGGAGGCTTGTATTTGTACTAAGTCGGTCCTAAAATAGGTTCGACGTACAAAACGTTAGGAACTTGATATAATAGGTATGACGCAGAGTAATCTAGTTGTGGTCGCTAGATACTTTATTATCCGACTAACGGTCGTCCGGCATTGACTGACTGGCCGACCCTACTGAGCGACTCGTTACTGTTACTACTCCTATTTATTATAGGTGGGAGAGTCTATTAACTATAGATTAGGTGTGTTCCACGATAACACACATATGGTTTGGTGGTGCTGTTTAGTAGTTCTCAATAAAATCTGCAATATTACTGGTCCTGACATGGCATACCGGTTTCAGTCACTTTCTCATTACCGTAATGTAGCTTTTCTGTGCCTTTTCTATAAATAATTTCATGGTAATAGTTCGGATAAACTTTTCGCAATGGTACCCAGACTTTATGAATTTGAGCTCAGTACAAGATTGGTGACAAGGTCTCATCATTTTGCAGTTCACTTGGCTTGATGTAACCGTAAGTCCTTTGCTAATAGTTTGTTTTTCCATTTCGGGAACTCACTTCTTGTTTCTTGCTTTCCAGCAACATCGATCGTCAATATTTTAAATGCAATGTCAATCGTTATCTATTGTCTCTTTGATTCCTCTTCTTTTATTGTTCTCGCTCGTTAATATTGCTTTTTTTTTTTTGCTTATTCTTTCATACTAACTACTTGAATCTTAGTGGCTTTATTATTTTGTTTGGGGGTGAATTGATGAAAAAGAGATAGCTTCGTTTTACGACCCTTTCTATTTTGCGTATCTATTCAATTCATTTCTCATCTATATACTGGAGGTGTTCTCCCATAGATAAGTTCTGAGTCATTCTAACATCCTTTATAGTTTTCCTAACATCAAAAATAGATGCTTTTACTGTACCAGTTTTTTTGTAATCTAATTTTCTTATTCCTATAATAAAATGCACTGTAATTAATGCATACGCTAAAGTATTTCTATTGTTTAATGCGAATCTTGATTAATAGAACCCCAAACAATGGGAAACCACTGCAATATCATTCTCTTCATATATATATATATATGAGAAAACTGTTGTATACAGCTGATAGTTGAAATATTTCTGAACGGGTTTAGCGCCATACATGGCATCCATCTGAAATTAATTTTGTTTGGGGCTCTATTAATCCGGATTCTCATTAAACGATACAAATACCTCAGCGTATAGATTAGTTATAATACATTTAAGATATGGATAAGAAAATTAACTTTAAATAGGCTGCGCTAATTGCAGTTTTGCACTACACATAAAGTTTCCCCAAAACCAAAACATTACACTAAAAATTCGAGCCATATTCATAAACAAACTCACCAGATCGAGACTTTCACACGGATGTCATGCATGACATCAATCCCGTTCAGAAATATTTAAGAAACTGTCAGCTGTATACTAAGGATTTCTCTTAATAATTGTTCAAAATGAATTCGAGCGAATAAACCTGTAGGTCTTAGCGAGAAAAATCCTTCTTTGAACGTTGTCAACTGGCGCTACATAATCCTAATAAAAGTGCTATACCAAATAACAGAAACTAGATCATTTGAAGATTTCAACAACAGCAATAACTACAATGGGTGCCATACGTATATCAACAATAAAATAATGATATATATATATATAAATATATTAGCTTTCCCACTACTTCAAACAAAAGGTTACAAAGGAAACATTTAGCACTGCTGGTAGGTGCGATAACAGTTAACTTGAGAAACATATTTTTCCTTAAAAACTATTTTAAGAATAATATATTATAAATTTATGTAATAGTAGTACTGACATCTTGGTCAACGAATGCCGAAAATATTTTATAATATTGCTAGTTTCATTAAAATTATTCGTTTACTTTACACTATACCCGATTAAAAATATTCGGGTACAGCCCTCAAATTTGTATGTTGATTTTTTTTTGTTGATCAAGGGGAATAAGACGCTATGTCTATTTTCTATTATACTGTTATAACTTTTGCACTGATTATTAACATTGTTCAGTGCCAGAATAAAATTTCTTTTTATCATTTATCTCCAAACTAGAAAAATCTTTTTTGCGTTTTGAAATATCAATTTTACAGCAGAATTTGTTTGGATAAAGTATTATTTCGACATTTCATAATATTTCTTCTTTGAGTTTGGCCAAGAACAAATGGAATATATTTCTTTTCTTTATACAGGGTTTGGCAGAAATATTTCCTACTTATACCTCCCACATTATGGTAAGACATTAGCTAGATGACGACACCACTGTCAGTAATGTCTTACCATAACTTGGGGTGTATTTCAGTGGGTATATGTTGGAGGCCTTTCTGTCGCATCCTCTGCTATTAATTAGTATTGCGCACTTACTGTACCTGCACATTATCAACAAAAAGTAACACGTTCCTAATTGAATAAAGACAAAAAAAATATATTTTAAATAAACTTTTCTTAATTGATAATGGCGCATAACACAGTCATATTCCAAATATGTAGTTAAAACAAGATAAAAAAGATACTGACATTAAATACTAAAGACCACTGGTCAGAAGTCGATCGATGTATATAAAAAAATGTAGTACCCACAAAGAAGACAAAGGAAAAACCAATAAACTGTAATATATTATTATAGTAATATATTAGATACAAAATATCTATAAGCAGATCACATTAAGTCCAAGCAGCTATCTCTTTTATTTACACAGGTGTTGCCTGGCACTTAATGAAAACTGATTTATAGTGAAACTCAGAATGAGATCTGCATAAAACGGGTATATTGCCACGGTAAGCCGCTACACAGTGACCGCTTTTAATTAGGTACTCTGGGATTGTAGACGCAGATAATATATATTCAAAAGTTTTTTGAAGCGGACCTAATTTAATGGACGCTGAATATTCTACGAAAAATCCCTTCTTAAGATGTCAAGTTGTCCTGTGTTATTATATATATATATATATATATATATATATATATATATATATATATATATATATATATATATATATAGTCAACGTCGCATTGATATTTAAAAGAATACATAATGGAAATTTTTGAAGACAGACAGGGTGTCCTCACAGAATGATTTCAACATCCGTCGAGACAAGATCGTTACTGTAGATGTTTTTAATAATTCCACCCTGAGCAAGATGATAATGTGATTATGACGCAAGAGGTTTCATATATAGTGAGTGTGAAAAAAGAATTTAAAAAAATGAGAATAGGAAGGATTGAAGAAAGGACAAAAGAACAGGTGTCAAGAAGACAGAAGTTGGTGATTGACGATGAATTTAAAATTTTGAAGCTGATAGTTATCAGGGAAGCAAGCAATCGGCAATTCCACAGGTGGGAAGCGCAATGAAAGGAACCTTTAGACTAGAAGTAGCGATTGCATCTTGTTACACTATTTACATTATTCGGACTATTGTCCTCATCTTTGTCGCCATATTTGTTACAACGTTTCGGCCGTTGTACGCTCCGGCCTTCTTCAGGTAGTTGGAATGTCAAACTGAGCCCTTTATTTCGCTCACAGGGATAGATTGTTCTAGTTCCGCGTGCCAAGTTTAATGGATGTTAGTTATCAGTTATCTCCTGTTAATCCCCCTCTCCAAGTTCTCCACTGCCTTAACTGGGTATTGAACGCATACACTTTGGATCCGGCCATTGGATCTAACCAACGAACTGTGTCATGTGTCCTTGTGAGTTCAATTAACCTAGAGAGCATTGGTAAAGAGAGGATGAGAACGGCCATTATGCACATAGATGGAAAACTATTAAAAAAAGCGAGCGGCAGTAGCGTCATCTGACAATATGGCATAAATTGCATCAATAGATGGCAGTGCTACGATGAAGAAGGTGTACACTGAAAGACACTAAAAAATGCATTTGTGCAGGTTGTTCAGTAAAAAATAATTAGTTCTGCCTTAGTGCCACTGGATTCCTGTGTTTAGAATAGAATCGCACATTAACTTTTGCTGTTCTGTAGTAAACTAATTTTAATGGGGTTTAGATTCCAGCCAGATGCAAATCGAACCAGTTTTGAATCTAGAGTTTTTTTCTACGAGTCTGGTTAACATCTAACGATAGAGAACTCAGCCTGCTCTGTTAAGTAACCCAGAGCTAGAGAGTACAGCGATGGAATAATGCCTTTAAGGAATCGTTCTAGTATCTATAAAACCACCTAAAAATCTACATCTTTAATATTTTACATAGATGCTTATGCAGCTAATATATATATATATATATATATATATATATATATACTTTACAGTTGGAATTAAGATACCTTTGGTTAATGACCATTGGGAGAATTTATTTTGATTCCAATTGTAAAGAAAATTTGCTATGTTTAATGAAAATAAACACTGGGCGAATTTTTACGAGTCAGTTTTAACATATTTCAAATTCTATGTTCTCTCTCTCTCTCTCTCTCTCTCTATATATATATATATATATATATATATATATATGTATGTATGTATGTGTGTGTGTATATATATATTTTTTTTTTAACATACAACGTGTGCTAGCACGTGCGATACCCTGTCTTCATCAGCCGCCGACCAGGGGTGATATCACGGTTTCGGTGGCTATGGCGAGACCGCCACCCATGGCGCCACCAGCAGCGTTTGCCACCAGGCAGGGTATGAAGATAAGCTAACTAATTGTTCCTTTAAGTAAAATCTATCTGCAATGAAAGTTTCTTGAACGCGTTTGCTGTTATTGACGCGCTCGTAAAAGTCGTTATAGACGACCACGCAAATATCTCACTTGCGCGTATTAGGTCGTGATGTTGCGCGCATTCTATTTGCTTGTTTTGATCTCGACCAAATCTAACTTGACGCGTGTTGAACAGTTTTTTTGAAGGCGATGCGAAACGCTTTTCAACCAACGGCCAGTGATGCCTATTTTGAAAGGAAAGAAATGACCGAATGTCCCAGGAACCCACGACACCCAATCTCGATAGGCATCACGTGACACGTCCAACCATTTTCCATACACTCAGCACGCAGTGACTCGTACCGGTTTTTCTTTAGTTCGTGCGCCTCCACCCTGTTCTCTTCCCAAGGGACTGTTAGTTCTATTAGGAAGACAGTCTTTTTAGAGTCGGACCACAACACAATGTCGGGACGCTTGTCTGTCTGTGCGATATGTATTGGAAATTTTAAAGATATCATTAGATCCACTGAAACCTTCCAATCACTGGCACCACTCAGCAGCTTTATATTGGGGGTTGTTTGTTTTTTCCTTGCAGGGCATTCCCTTTCCTTATCGAATTCAATCTTAGTTTCCTTGGTTGCCACAAGCTGTTGATTTGCTGTCTCACATTGTGTTCTTATTAGATCCCTTATCACCTCTAATACCTTGTTGTGTCGCCATGTGTACATATGGAGCGAATGTGGACAAGCAGAAAGCACATGACGCAAGGTACCTCGGTCTTTTTGACACGAAAAACAGAGATCTGTATCTGTGTATCCCCACATTTTCAGGTTTGTTTCATTTGGGAGAAGATCGTATGTAGATCGAAGAAGGAAAGATATCGCCAATGGTTCCAACGCAATTAATGAATTCCATGAAAATTTAATGGGTTCGATATCATTCCATGTTGTCCATTTACACTGTTTCGCTTGAGTAATAGCAGTAGCTATTCTATGCTCATCTTCGAACATTTTGATTTCTTCAACTACCATACGCCTTTTTCCCTTTGCATTCTCCTTGGAGAAGTATTTGTGTGTCGTGTTACCCAATCCAGCCCGATTATTCTGAATCATTCCCATGATATCTCTGACTCGCAGGCTTCTTGTGTGGCCACTGCAGCTGACCACTTTGTACCAGATTTAATCTCTGGCACCTTCCGTATGCAATCATCAGCTGAGTCTGTCATCATCATATGAAGGCGTACACCTTCCCAATCTTGAATTCATCCACCAATGAATGTATAGGGAGCTGCAGATGTCCGGAGTTGGTATATATCCCACTTTCGAAAAACAAGGAGGAACTCTAAGCCACTTACGCAAGTACTTATTGATCACTTGCTCACTGCACTCAATACGAGATAATGCAATTTCATACATTTGCAGAGGCCACAAAAGGCGGGGTAGTAGACCATGTTAATAGCACCACGTCTTCTTTTGCTGGGCAGATAGGTTCTATCGAGCGAAATTAGTCCCTTTAGAGCTGATTTATGCACCTCTGTACCCTGATGTCGATCAGTCAGTGGGATTGTATACAGCCGTCTGAGGCTCTTTACTGGTATTTCCTTAACTGTTGGTATCGTGTCATCACCAATTTTGAAGTGAATCTCCTTAACAGATCCCCTAACTAATGACAGGCTTCGACTTTTCTTGGGCTTTACCTTCATTCTCGTCCATATGAAAAGATCGTGATACTTTTCTAACAGGTTATTAGCAGCAATTTTAGAAGAGACGAGAATTGTGATATCATCCATAAAAGACCTAGAAGGGGGAAGGACTGGCTGTTCTTCAGTCATCACTCCTTTGGCTGTGGTTGATGCGCCTCGTAAAATCAGTTCCATGGCCAAAACGAAAAGAAGCGGGGAAATCACACAGCCCATCATGATACCGATCTCAAGTGGTTGCCACTTGGTAGTATAATTTTTAACGGTGAATTTCATGAAAGCTGAGTCGAAATA
>CAHIKZ030005388.1:2565000-2692500 GCA_903632075.3 Acanthosepion pharaonis | reverse complement strand
ATATATGTGTGTGTGTGTACACGCATATATATATATGTGTACGTGTACACGCATATATATATATATATATATATATATATATTCACACACACACACACACACACACACACACACACATATATATATATATATATATATTCGGCATATTTGATATTTGGGCAGTAATTCCTCATTTATGCAGCTGATTCTGGCGTGATGCCATGGGCATTCTTTGAGTAATGTCTTCAACGTTTACTGGTGTTCCCATAAAATATTTCGACATTGGAAAAGACAAAAAAGCCATAAAAACAACCTAACAATCCTTTGAACATTTTGCCTGAAAACTAGCCTCCGATAAAAATTTTACATCATACGCACAGACACACACACACACACACACACACACACACACACACACACACACACACACACACACACACACACACATATATATATATATATATATATATATATATATATATATATACACCCTGTTTTGAAGTTATTATGCAAATCATAAAACTTCAATAATTCAAATTTGGAAAATTTTGTCAAGTTTTAAACAATGAATTTAGACCTTAAAACAAAGACTGAGTTAAAATTTTAGGTAATATCAATATATTCTATTGATGTTATTGGAGTTATTTGATGTACTAAAAACTGATGTACTGATAAACTGTCATCTGAAGCTATTACGCTAAACCAAATAATCACATTTTACTTCAATAAAAGAGAATAAAATCATCAAAAATTGATTAACACCTAGAACAGAACAAATAACACATATGATAAGACTTTGAATCCTTTACATTTTAATATAGTGACCCTTCTTCTCAGTAACAGCCAGTAATTTATTATCCATTGATTTTGTTAATTTTTTACTTCATCAGGTTCAATGTTTGACATAGTAGTTTTAATTACTTCCCTTGTGCCTAATTTGTTTTTATATTGTTTGCCAACTTCATATAATTTCATCTTCACAATTGATCAGAAATTTTTGATCGGATTCAGAGCAAGTCTTGATGGTGGCCATTACATTATCTTTATTATAATATTCACGGGTAAGTTTAGATATATGAGAAGTCTTGCATAAATACACATTTCACTTGGAATCTACGAGACTGGGAAATTCTTGTTCGTAAAATCCCAACAGTTAAGACTGTTAACTGCTTAATCGATTTTGAATGTTCCAATAATAGTTTAGTCGACAATTCCAGCCCATATAATAAAACTATCGTCTACTTGTTGCCTTTCCTTTAACCACAGGCACGTCTTAATTGGATAGAATCCATCCATCGCGTCCATCAAATGTCATTCGTTATTCGTCCATGAAAATTACTTTAGTAAAATAAATTTTTATATATTTCTAGGTCCAAATTGACGCTTAAAATATTTGCTTTAGTGAGAGGAGTTTGCCTAGAGATTTTTTTTTTCAGATCCCAATTCAAAAGTATTTTGCATCTTTTGTCCTTCTTGACTGCCTCCATTCCAGCCTTGACAAATACTTTAGCGCTGGTTAAAAGTGGTTGTCAATCAGTCAATTTTAGGAAATTTCAAATATCTAAAAAACTAACCATTCAAAATTTAATTAAATATTTAACTGGGAGCGGAATGGGACGATCTTAAATTTGACAAATATTTGTTCAGAACTTTTTGAGTTATTGAGATTTATTTGATTTGCATAATAACTTCAAACAGGCTGTATATGTTTGTTTGTGTTCATATTAAATATCTACGTCTGTTACTTATATAAAATTGATGACAAAGATTATCTTTGGCGTCATCTGACCGGAACAACAGACAAAAAAGAATAAGATGAAGCAGACATGATAAAAATCTTTATCAGGTGCCACGACCAAAGGAAGCCAGCAACGCACACTGGATTTGAAAATAAAACAAAAACTATTCAATAACAAGTAGCAAAGAAAACTACAGGAGTGGCCCATAATTCTGAACTTACTCTGCTTCCACATAACTAAATAAAAAAACTTAAAAGTATGCAAGGAATAAATTATTCATCAGAAAAAATCACTACTTATATAATGAGGCATAATAAAAAATAAATATATAAAAAGTGGTGTAAAAGGTGAATGATTTTGGCAAAGAAACGTTGGAGGTGGAAATTTAAATTTTATATTTAACTGGATCTGGCGTATATTTTATTTTACATTAATATACAGGGCTTCATGGGCAAATTGTCACCATTTTATATTTTTAATTTCGCGCATGCGCGTTGTTTATTTTTGCTTTTGTCGACTGCACACTATAATAGGGTCAGTTGGGCACTTTATGTGAGGAAAATTGCAATAAGACGCAATCCCTCTGCCAGCAATTTGGAAGCGGCATGCTGTACTGTCTGGTATTCGTGCCGGAAGCTACAATACGACAATTTCAGAGTATTTAGGTGTCAATCTGAGTACAGTATAGAGGCTTCGGGAAAAGTTCAATGAGTCTAATGGCGATTACGAAGGTACGGTAGCTCGGAAAACTCATTCTGATTGTTTTGATAAGGAATGACTCCCGCATTTGTTGGTGAGAGCCTCAGACTAAACACAGACGCTTACATCAAGTGGCTTGAGGAGGTCGTGCTGACCTGGGTCAAGAGGGTGACTGCTGGAAGTCTGCGTCTGGCAACAGGACTCTTCACATGTCGCAAAAGTAAAAGAAACCTAGTCATGGCTGTCAGATAATTTCTGCGATCACATCACTCCTTACATCTGGCCACCTAATCTCCCACATTATAATCCCCTTGTTGATTATTTGTGGGGCGCAGTTGAGCAAGAGAATAACAAAATTCCTTGTAATACCAAAGATAACCTGAAGGCAAGGATTTCGGTAGCCTTCATCAATTTAAACATGAAGACTATCAGGAAGAGTTGCAGGAGATTCCAAAGTCGGCTGGAAGCGGTGCTTGAAGCCAATGGCGATTTTATTAAATAAATTTCCTCTTTAGTACTTCAAAATATTTTTGTATGATTTTGGCAAATATTTTTGTTAAAATGTCATGTCAGTAATATTTTCCTTTGTGCATAAATTGTACGACATTTTATCCATCGCACCTTATATATATATATATATATATATATATATATATATTTCTGAGATGAGGTATTATGTACACTATATATATATATATATATATATATATATACTATTTACATTATTCGGAATATTGTCATCATCTTTGTCGCCATATTTATTACAACGCTTCGGCCGTTGAACGCTGCGGCCTTCTTCAGGTGGTTAGAATGTCAAACATCCTTAGGGACACATGGCACAGTGAATAAAGGCGTTAGTTAGAGCCAGTGACAGGATTCAAATAGTGTGTGTTCAATACCTGGTTAAAGCAGTGGAGAACTTGGAGAGTGAAATTAGCAGGAGATGACTGATAACTGACATCCATTAGACCTGGCACGTGGAACTAGACCAGTCTATCCCTGTGAGAGAAATAAAGGGTTCAGTTCGACATTCGAACCACCTGAAGAAGGCCAGAGCGTACAACGGCCGAAACGTTGTAATAAATATGGCGACAAAGATGAGGACAATAGTCCGAATAATGTAAATAGTATATATATATATATATATATATATATATATATATATATATATATATATATATAGATAGATAATGTTTTGTTTCTATGTTTGCTGGTCTACTAATTTAGGTAGCTACTCCTTGAAAAACACACTTGCTCAGGTACATTAAATTTCTTTAACAACTTAGAGCCAACCTATTGCTGAGGAGTGTAATTTTATTATAGTTTCTTACGGAACGCACAATCTGGCGAAATTCTAAGTAGAGTAAGGCATATATACTCAAAGACTACCTCACGATGGCTTGCGTCTTCCCACTACCTGAACCATTGACACCTTCCGAATAGTTAACAAATAGTAGAACATTAGTGTATATAAGGAAATATGCTGTCAAATAGATATTATAATATTTCTCTTAAAGCAGTTGTTTAAGAAAATTATTTTCTCAAGCCTGATAGCTGTTATCGCTTTTCTAGTATTGAAGCACTTCTTAAACTTTTATTTGAAGTAATATCGATATCTTGATCATGGCATTATTTTCTGTTCGAGTTATATGTACTGTGCACTTTAGCTGATGCTGCTGTTAGAAGTCTTCACGAAATGTGGTCTCTGTTATTTGGTACTGTTCTTTGTGTGTGATCCTGTAGCGCCAGTCCACAAGATAAGAAAAAGTACAGTCTTCGCCAAGCCCGAATAGTGATCACTTGCTTGAAGTCATTTTTAACTAATGATCTTAGAAAGCGATTGTATACAGCTGACAATTTAGATATTTTTATTTGGCGCCATATGACATCCATATGAAAGTCTCGATTCATGCAAAGCTACTCGAGATGTGTATTAGTTGATTTGTTTAAAGGCATATCAACTTTTTATGGGTCGTTTACTACCGAAATTTCATTTTCTTGGGAGATTTGAAACTATAGAAATATATGTTATTCTACTTTCACAACTGAATACATGGTAGATGATACTCAGCTTTTGAGCATATGCATAATTATGGGGATATGTGTGTTTTATATATTTTTTAAATTATATTTTGAAATACAGTTTGATTTAGGAAATTCTAGGATACTATATGGATTATTGTGATGAAAGTTCATGTTGGTTTTGTTTAGCGGCTTATCAACACCTCTATGGGTTAGTTTATGCCGAAAAATAAATAATTTTATGGCTTCAACTAAATATTTTGACCGCAATTGTATGCCTTCAACTACAGATACAATGTATTGGTGATTACGTATTGTCGATCGTTCCATATAAAATATATTGCTAGTATTTTTACTATTAATATTTATTTTTGATCTTTCCTGGTGCTTTTGCTTTCGAGGGCTCAACCTTTTTCTCATAGATGGGTCACTAACATAAAAATTGTAGTTTAAATATTTATTTGCCATAGTGCTTTATATATTTAGCACACAGTATCGTTCTTGTTTTTGAATGTCCTGAACATAAAAGTTGGAAAGAAATAGCCATCGTGGCTTACGAATCAAAATGAAACAGAAAAAGTCGATACACGTTTTTACTAAATTCGGTTTGTGTGCAGAATGCAAGAAAAGAAAAACAAGTGACTATATATATTTTTCAAGTTTGAAAATAAACCCAATTGTTTTGAGAAAACAACTTCATCAAAGAAATTTTTATCAATGGTTTAAAAATGAAGAAAAACAAACGAAAAAAACGAAACAAAAATAAAAAAAAAAAAAACAAAAAAACGAAAGAAAACAAACGAAGAATCAACAGAAGAAAAATAACAGAAGATGAAAGAAGACCTGGTGAGAGAAAAGAAAAATGTTTTTCACGTCATATTAATAAAAAAAAATATGTACAGTTTTTTTCGTTTCCAAACGAAAATTCTGACTTGAATAATTTCCTTTTTATGTTTTCTTAATTGGCATCTTTTTTCTATTTTTGTTTAACATATATTTCTTTTTGTCTTCAATAAACAGGCTTCAACACACAAAAAATACCAAAAACAAGAGAAAAACGTGTTTAATGATTGCTTTCTGCTGTCCATTCTTTTTGTATTTCTGTTTTCTGGTCATTCGAAAAAATATTCACGATTAATCCCCAGCACTTGCTCTTTGGCAATAAAGGCATTTAATCTTAACCATTTTTCGCCTTATATTCCTACATTAGATGAGGCAGTTGAGGTATTTCTTTGAGGCGAAGCAAAGCAAAACTCAAATAGTTTTTTTATCAGCAGTAAAAAATTGACCCGGTTTTGTATTATTTCTCTGGAATTATTTCTAATGGATCACTAAAGAAAGCATATTATAAAACAGTTGATCGAAACTTCAACACACACACACGCACACACATATATATATATATATATATATATATATATATATATATATATATATATATATATAAGGTTAGAGGTTAGACTTATTTTACTTCTCATGATTACAAAGAAAAACGAAAATATAAAATAAAATGGTTCCTCCATCGCTAAGCATCATATTAAAAACTCATATTATGCCGCCATCTTTCACCTATGAAATAAAATAAATCTTTGTACGAAAAGTAAGGACCTACGCACTTCAAATTATGTTTAAATTAATTGGCGGCAGAAGTATTCTAGTTGAACTTTTAAAATTAAGCTAAAATATTTATGCAATACTTAAATACAGCAGCCACTTTTGGGTTCTTCTGTAGTTTATTGTTGCCTATCCCATACGACAGCAGTATGTCTCGCAAAAAGAAATCTCCGTCAACAGAGGACCAGATTGCAATCAGAATAGCAAGGCTGCAGCGAGGAAAATAAGTCCTGTGCAAATGAAAATTCAGATCAAATAGCAGCCAGGAGAATTTCAAATGCTGAGAATATGAAAAGACTCTCAAATTCCTGAACAAGCCGGCCTAATCAAGAACAGTCCGCAGGAGATAGCGTAAATGCCACTCGATAGGGTGGCTTTTAAGCTAGTATATGTATATTTGATAAAATATAAAATGGTGCCAGGTTTAGATATTTTTGTGTTTCAGTTGTGTTCATTAACCGATTTTATATATTATAAATTTTAGTGACAGCCTGTCGAGAAACAGCTTCGTTCTGACAGTTTTAAATTCATTAAATATTTGTATCAGAATTTGGTTCTTATTACTTACAAATTGTCTTTAGACGCATTTGTCTTTGAGGAATGTTTATTGTTAAGGAATGATTATCTTTGAGAAATGTTTATTGTTAAGGAATGATTATCTTTGAGGTATGTTTATGTTTCTCAGATCCTTATTGTCTGACTATGCTTCCCACGCTTTCAGATCTTTGGCTAGTTTCATTTAAACAAACAAACACAGAAGGAGGGATCAGTTAGGCTGACAGGAGATCGCAAATTGCTGAATATATGCTGCAAGGTTAGTACAAATTTGAAATGAGATATTTAAAAGAAAGGGCAGCCTGGAACCTAATTATCTTGGTGTGCATCTTGTTATAAGAATTATAATATCTTAAATAACCATGAGAAGTTAGGTAACCACATACTTTATAAAACACAATGAGTTTCCACACACGCGTGCACACACACATTATACACACACCCATATATATATATATATATATATATATATATATATATATATATATACAGTGTAACCCGGATATAAGAGACCCGGATATAAGAGAAACCAGGAGAGAAGAGAGATTTTCTCTGGTCCCAAAATGTTCCCATACTTACCTAAACAAAATAGACCAAACCCGGATATAAGAGAAACCCGGATATAAAAGACTTCTTCTCCGGTCCCGACAACTCTCTTATATCCGGGTTTCACTGCATATATATATATATATATATATATATATATATATATATATATATATATATTCAGTTGTATAGATATGAGTTTGTGATCCACGGTTTCACGCTTTTGCGATCATCAGACAAACAGGTTTAATTTTTTTTAAATTGAATCTATTTATGCTTGTTTGATGGTGGGAGGTGGAACATTCTTCTGTGTTTGTTTGCGATGACACTCTCATAGACATAGACGCACATACATACAGGTGTACGCATTTTAGTTCACACAAACACACCCATATAAACAATCCGAGGCTAGACGCAGATACACATCCATACATTCGGGAACCCATACATACGCAATTTTTATTTTACTTCGTTGTCGGGGCCGTAGTTTTTGTTGTGTATGGCGATGATCTTTTCAACAAGGTGCGGGTAGCTTGTTCTTGACGCTTTTTAGATCTACTGACTGAGTCGCCAGCCAAACCTACCCTTCCTCGCGCAATACACACATGTAGACGCGCACATACATTCCTATTGGTCTGGGTCTTTCCCCGCCACTTTAGTCAAGTTGGGTTCTTTTCATGGGCATGGTCATGGTGATGTTTGTATTTTCAACGTTAACTGCTCGTGCCCTGTTGACGATACCTAATATGGTGATCGTGATTATAACTGTGATATTAATTATTATTAATATGTTAATAATAGTTATTGATGTGTTAACGGTAAATTTGGCCTTAATGATGATGGAAACGAAAGTGTAATAGTAAAAAAGGGGGGGGGGCAATAATGAGAATCTTAATTATGATAATAGTGGTGGTCACCATGACAATAATAATAATAATAATAATAATAATAATAATAATAATAATGTGGCGCATGAGAACATCAACGATCCTTGTTGTAGTTAGAGCCCTAACTACCCTGGAAAGGGACCTGAAGAGAAATGTGTACACACCAGAAATCAAAGGGAATAATAATAATAATAATAATAATAATAATAATATGTGGCACATGGAAACATCAACAATCCCTGTTCTAGTTGGATCCCTAGAATTGATTGGAAAATATTCCAGTAGACTAATTGAAGTGATTCCTGGAAGCCCATGCCTCAAATAAATACAAAATATTGTTCTCACAAATACAGCCTACACTTTACGAAGGGCTTTATGTATATATATATATATATATATATATATATATATATTTGTCAGTGGAAATTGTCATGATGCCATTTTTAACCTTAGGACCCTGGGCGGGACCCGGAAAGAACTGTGTATATCCCAGAAAACATAGGAAATAAAAACAATAATAAAAAAATAATGACAGTGTTAAAAAGCAGTACTAATAGCAGTGGAGATGGTTATAAGGTGATTGCAGCACTGATAGTGAAAATAAGTAGTAGTTATTTTCTCTGGTAAAAACAATTTTAATAGCCAAAGTGGTAGTAGTAGTTATAAAACAATATAATAATTGTTATAAAATGATAATTATTTGGGGTGGGGTGTTAATGGTTTTATCCTCTCTGGTGGCTGCAGGAAATCTCATAGTGGCAGCCATTCCGTAGGTGCGATGCTAGTGTAGGTAAAGCTGCTCACAGTTTTGTCGGTCAGTGTTAATTACGATAGGGGTGGTGGCATTTGTAGATTTGGTGGCAGTGTTAGTGTGGCGGCAGTTGTTGTAGGCAGGGGCGGTTTTCATCTTATTTTTGGTATCATGTTTTTGTCTTTTAGTGGCCAAATGTGTGTGGATAATGTGGTGCTGTTGGAGTATTTTCTGTCGGAGAATAAGAGGCTGTAGATGTATGCATACACACACACACACACACACACACACACATAGATATATATATACATATATATATATATTAAAGAGAAAATTAACTCACGTATGTTACTTACTGAATGTATATATAGTAGGTCGATAAAAGAATTAGAATTTTCTCCATCAGCCCAATAATATATAATAAATAATACTGTTATTTTTTCCTTTTCGAGATTTTTCCATCGGACAACTAAATCTATCTATCTATCTATCTATCTATCTAACCCTTTTTATTCATATTTTTTATATCTATCTATCAATCTATCTATCTATATTCATATTTTTTATATCTATCTATCTATCTATCTATCTATCTATCTATCTATCCCCTTTATATTCATATTTTTATATCTATCTATATTCATATTTTTCATATCTATCTAGTTTTATTCATATCTATCTATCTATCTCTTTATATTCATATTTTTATATCTATCTATCTATCTATCTATCTATCTATCCCTTTATATTCATATTTTTATATCTATCTATATTCATATTTTTTTATATCTATCTATGTATCTATCTATCTATTTCTTTATATTCATATTTTTATATCTATCTATCTATCTATCTATCTATCTATCTATCTATCTATCTATCTATCTATCTTCATATTTTTTATACCTATCTATCTATCTATCTATCTATCTATCTATCTATCTATCTATCTATGTCTACACCATCTATCTATCTGAGACAAATGGAAATGGAGCCTCAAACGGGTGCATAGTGGTTCATTGTCAGCATTCATTTTCACTTCCGTTTTTTTTTTCTTGGAACGCTGCCATCGTTAGGAACTGAACCCTATTGTTCCTCTTTAAGTGAAATAATGAAGTTATAATCAAGTGGAGGAAGATATGTTTCGGCTTTAAATAGCCTTAAAAGCGTTAAGATCCCTAAAAAATCAAATCAATATCAAATCGACTGATACGGTAGATGGTTTAAAATATAATAAACAATGCATATGTTTAAAAACGGGAGGTGGATTCTAAGGGCAGTGAATATATCGAATCCGACTGGAATTCGAACTCGGCACCTTTATTCCAGAGCGGTCACCCATCTAGGTAATGACAAGGCTCAACGTTGCTTCAGGTTGGGGAAGATGTCCTGGAACTGGAATAATTTCCGCTTCAAGAGAAATAAAAGAAAGAAAATATCAATTATAAGCTGACAGTTTAAAAAGTGGGGAATAGCCTTACCTATTTGTTATGCAAAAGTGTCTTTAGAATAGAGATTGACCTATACAGGTATAGAAACAGATTGACCTATCTTTTCAAAAGTGTGTAAATATAAAAAATTCTGTTCCTTGCCTTTTTAAAGATAGGCATTGTTCATGATATTTTAAACCATCTATCGTATCAATCGATTTGGTATTGATTTGATTTGATTTTTACGGCTTTTAAGGCAATATAAAGCCGAAATATGTTTTGGGATTGTAAGACTCTTTTGAGGATAATAATGATCTTCCAATACAAGTCCTACTATTTAACCCATAACTAGGAGTAGAAACGTGCATTCATACATTTCCCTAGGACATTTTCTCGTAATTGAATATAACGAACCCGACTCGGCGATTTCCCATTCCGAGCTGTTATCCATTAAACTACCCGCACATTCGGGCTTATAAAACTTTATTCTAAAGCGGCCACCCATGTAAGTAATGACCAGGCTCAACGTTGCTTAACTTCGGTGATCAAATGAGAACCGTTTTTTTTCAACGTGATATGTCTGTACGTTATCCTACCAATCGGTTGTATCCAAGGAGAAGTACTCGATTGCATTACTGATATTTCTCTCGATATATAAATATTATATAAGACCAGGCAACTGCTATGAATCAGTAATTTTCTATGAAAATCCCGGAGAAATTGGAAAGAGAAGTAAAGAAAGCGAAGGGGAAAGAAAAAAAGGAAGAAAATAAATCCGAGAAGAAGGAAGACGGAGATCATCAGAAGACAAAATTACGACGCAAGGAACAAGAATATTTGGCTGATATCCAAAAAAAATGCCTAATTTCAAATCTTTGTCTCATATACAAAATCGTGAAATAGTTGTTGCCATTATTCCTCAGTCAATTGATCCATGTTGTTCTCTGGCAGTTTTTCCACACATATCCCGTTAGTAGCAAAAATCTATGTTTAGATAAAGAATGAATTTGGGGATCAGTTACTGTACTGTAATCAAATGAACCGTTTGCTTATTTTTCAACAAATTGACTTTCCACACGCAATTCCGGATTGTAAATTATGGAACCTAATTGTGATGAATTTGAGAAATTTAGAGATCGTGTAAGTAACCTTTGCTATCTGGAAAGATGGCAAACTAAAACAGAAACATTTTCATTGTTTCTGGAAGGGGCTCGACATAGATTGACTTTTACGTTTTAATT
This sequence comes from Acanthosepion pharaonis, assembly GCA_903632075.3. NCBI lineage: Eukaryota > Metazoa > Mollusca > Cephalopoda > Sepiida > Sepiidae > Acanthosepion > Acanthosepion pharaonis. Next base: position 2,681,037 of record CAHIKZ030005388.1, on the reverse strand, counting down.
TTTATTTTTCAATTTCTCTTTCCCCGTTTTATAGTTTGATTACAAAGAAGAAGAAACATGAATTAATTTAAGTGATTTTAATTAAATGTGCAAATTATTAGGATTGAATTAATTTTCTTGTAAGCAAGAGGGTAATTATATAATATCCATTTGAAAGCAATTAATGCATAATGTTTATTTAAATAATTAAACTTAGTAGAAAATGTTGTGAAGAAAAACAGATTGCCTTGTTATGCAGAGAAAGCATATTCCATTCAAAAATATATACTGAGTGTAACAGCAAAATTGTTAAATAGTTAGATCAAGCTCTGAATGAGAAATGATTAAAGATATCTTATTGGAATTCTCCGAAGAATCTACTTTGAGCAATAAGAATGTATAATTACTCTCTAAGCTTAACAGAAGAAACTTGATGAAATCGATCATAAACGAAAATGACATGTTCCTCATCAATTAACCATAGCTAAGGAACGGAAATTCATGAAGGATTGAAATTAAGGTTATACAGTGAGGTTGAATAAATGATCGTACACATGAAAATAGTTCATATTTTTACTTGTAACATATTAAATTAACAAAACGGGAATATATCTACTGTATCAGATTGCATACTAAAAATGTATGCATATAAAACTAAATAATATCCTATGATTAAGAAAATATAGCAATATTGAAATTTTTAGGGGTTTCAAAAATGATCGTATAGCAGAACAAAAACATGTTTTCTCCATTTAATATTTTGTAGCAAAGCCTTTATTAAGTTCAACAGTAACCAATCTCTTCCTGTAGTCTTTAATTAATGATTCGCATACTTTAGTAGGCATTTTGTATCATTCTTCATGAGTAATTGTCTTCAGGTTTTTGATGTTTGTTGGATCTCTATCACGGATCTTATTTTTCAAAAACAGCCATAAATTCTCTATTGCATTCAAACCCGGCGACTGACTGGGCCATTGTAAGATGTTAACGTTGTTATTAGCAAGCCAATTCTTGGCACTCTTAGCAGTATAATTGGCATCATTGTCCTGCTGGAAGATCCAATCAGGAGGAAGCCCAAGATTCTCTACAGAAAGCGATACATTTTCGCTTAGGATTTGTTGATATTTTTTCTGCATTCATTATACCGTCTATAATTCCTAGTTTGCCAACACCTCGCATCGAAAAACAGCCCCAAACCATGATACTACCCCCACCAAATTTGACTCTTGGTATGGTGTTCTTGGGTGCGTATGTTTCGCTGTCTTTCCTCTATACATGATTCAGAGAATTGCGACCGAACAACTCAATTTTACTCTCATCTGTCCAAAGACCTATTTCCCAATAAGAATTTTCCTTATCTTTATGCTCTGTCGCAAATTTCAACCTGGAATCTCTATGCCGTTTCAGAAGGAGTGGTGTCTTTCTTGGGGAGCGCGACTCTATACCGTCTCTGCGTAGTTCATTATTAATCTTTTGCTTAGTTACGTTAACTCCTGACAAACTTAGATCCTTCTGAAGGTCTTGTCTGATGGCCATTGGGTTATTTTGGACTTTCTTCGTAATCTGGGAGAGATCTTCCTGGGAGCACCGGGTTTGCCTTTGTTCTCAACAGTATTACGTCTTTTAAATCTTGCAATAATTGTCGAAAAAGGTATGTTCGTGTCACTGGAGATGTTTCTGTAACTTTTTCCATTGTTCCATAGCTTAATAATTAGCTCTTTTTGAGCACAAGTCATTCCCTTACGTCTAGCCATTATTAGAACCGTTATCAGTGAACAGTGACTGCAGAATGATCCAATTTTGAACTGAATGTTGCAATAGAGTTACTGAGAATATTCTAGAACAGTTTATAATCTTTTACTTTTAAGTACAACCAAAATCTACCGTATTATAATGCAAAAAATTATACTGTACGAATACTTTTTCCACTATTCGAAATATAAAAATTTGCATAACTATCACTTATCGATGAATTTCTAATTTTAAATTGCAGATTCTGATTCTATGCCCCAAAATACATATATAACATTGTTATATGAGGTTTTCATTCGCTATAAGTGAAAATAAGAAGCATTTGTTTGCTATACGATCACTTATTCAATACCATTGTGTATATATATATATATATATATATATATATATTATTCCAAAATGATTTCCAACTTTTTCATGGCGTTCTCCGCCCTCTCTAAACCTGTAAATTTTTGTCCTGGAGTAATAATTATCTGTCTATATTTCTGAGATGAGGTATTAGGTTCAATATTTACATTGTTCAACCTATTCTCATCTTTGTTGCCATAGTTATCACAACTTTTCGGTCGTTGTACGCTCCGGCCTTTTTCAGGTCGTTGGAATGACGAACTGAACACTGGTACTACTCGCTGGGGTAGACTGTTCTAGTTCCACGTGCCATGTCTAATGGCTGTCAGTTATCAGTTATCCTGCGTTAACTAGGTATTGAATTCACAATCTTTGGGTCTTGTCACTGGATGTAACTAACATCTTTATCCACTGTGCCACGTGTCCTTGAGAAAATCTTTGTATGAATTTCTGGGACTTATAAACCTAATGTCTTCAGGAAATTTTTACCAGTGTTCATATTGCAATTTTTGCTGTTATCATTACATCTTTTTATCAGAGGTCATATTGCAATTTTCATTGTAATCATTGCTTTTCTCTGACTCTCCTTATTACTGGTTCCTATATTGTATTCATTTCTATGCTTGGTCTGTTCAGGAGAATTTTGTGTCCCAGCATATGGACTGATTCCTTAAGTTTACGAATTTTCCAATGGTATTCTTCGTGTATGATTTCAATCTGATCCCACAGAGGGCGTCGAGCCTTTTTCTCCATATGTGGTCAGCCACGCCTGATTTTTCCACTTCCCCTCGTGTTACAGCTTTTTGGTGTTCTTGAAGCCTTACCTTAAGGGGGCGGCCTGTCTCCCACTTTATATTTCTTTCCGCAGCTGATAAGGTTCCTTACAGGTTTCACAAGTGGTGAGGTTCGGTCAATATCAAAATCCCCATATCCCCGGGACTACTCTTCCACTGGCATTGATATTCCATCAACACTCCCTCTTTGAGGTCGATGAAGAATGTGTTGTCTAGAGGTTGCTATTCCTTAGCCGTTAAATATGTAATAATATTCCGAACATAAATATAATATTCTATGCATGTTGAACCCATAGAAATTCTATTACTGTTAGTTTGACAGCATATAGTTTAAGGGGATAAAATGTAAGTGTTTATCACATACCCAAATTGTGAGCATCCTGGGTATGACGGTAAACTACATCTGCGTCCTGGATAAGACGATAAACTACGCCCGACAGCAAGACCTTTGATCGGGAGGTTATGGAGAGCGCGGAACCACCTCTTAATTGCTGGTGTTCCCATGTTCACACTGACTCGGGGTGGTAGCACCTGTTAGGGTCCCAGATATGAGCAAATAGCTAACCTCCAAAGCTGGGGGTCAAAGCATTGTAAAAGTGTAAAAATAGGTTTTAATACTTTTTTATAAAAATTATTACCAGCAAAAAATCTTTGGAGGAAAAAATGATTACCATCAATATATTATTACCAGCAATACATTTCTGAAAAGAAATATTACCAGCAATGAATTTTTGAATTTTTTATTTATTACCAACAATACATTTTCGAAAAAAAAAATATTAGCAGCAATAACAATTTTGTCGGCATTCAATAACCCACTGAGGTTGATATACCGTAAAAGAAACCAAACCAAATCAAATTGTGATATAGAGATCATATATCGTTATCAGGATTTTTCAAATAGGTTTTTCTATGACAAATATTTTCTTTAAGGATGTAGAGTGGAAATTCCATGGTGTTTTGCTAATTGTTATTACTGAAACTAATCAGTTCGGACTTGCATATTTCATTTTACTATACCTGTTCACCTGAGAGCGTTATCGCTTCTTCTATTTTCCATTTCTTTATTTCTTTCTAGAAACAAATATACACAGCTTCTGTGGACCTCAGAATGAGGCATTAGCAATAATCATTTCACCATAACCAAGGCAATAAAGCCACTAAGACACAAGGGGTTACAGAGCGTGGAAGAAAACCAGAAATAGTAAACATTTTAAGAAGAGAGGACAATAAAAGAATAGGAAGTAAGACGATAGAAGATCACAATTAACATTGCACTTAAATTTTTGAAGCTTACAGCTGACGCGGAAACCTGAAGAGAGTCCCACAATCGAGAAGTGCGGGAGAATAAAGTGTTAGCATAAAACTTACTGTCATATCTAACCATTTCAATTGTAATTGATGAGACCTTGATGTCAATCTAGTATTGCGCTTAATTCATATGGTCGAGCTACTAAAAAGGGACCCTCATCCGAACAATTACCATGAAAATATAAAATGTGTAGGGAAGCTACGTTACGGCAGTGGGAACATGCATGAAGACGACATCCAGGTCAGGGCCGATATCATTCTAGATTCTTCTTTGTATTTTATCCAGAATTTCGAAATACATAGCAGACGCACTAGACAAGATGTGACGGCAATATGAAAAGCTTGCGCATGTTTAAAAATGGGTGACAGGCGTATTCTTTCCACTACTGCTTGATCTCAAATTTGTGAACAGGGGACAAGTCAGACAAATTTGTTGGCAGGGGACAGGCAAGCTGTTATAGCACGTTATATACGTGCTAATGCATAATACCAAATAAGGAACGATGGAAGGAAAGGGAAAGTTTAAAAATGGGTTACAAGTGTATTCGTTCTGTTGCTGTTTGATCTCGCATTTGTGGACAGGGGACAAGCAAGATAAACTTGTTGGTAGGAGACAGGCAAACTTTTATAATACGTTAAGTACGATCTACCTCATAAAACTAAAGAACGATGTAATAAGTACAATGTTTACATTAAACGGACTATTGTCGACTCCAGCGAGCGACATAAAGGACTGTATATATATTTTGCTACTAACCCGTATTCCTGAAACTACTAACCTGCTTTACCAGTTTGTATTATTACGTTAATTCATTATTTTCATATATTCATTTCTAGCGTTTGTTATATATTGGTACCGGATTTCAACCCGGAATCCACAACAGTCGCCATATTTATTATAACGTTTCGGCCCTTCATTATCTGTCTATATTTCCGAGATGAGGTATTATGTAAACTATTTACATTATTTACTATTGTACTCATCTTTGTCGCCATATTTATTACAACGTTTAGGTCGTTGCACGCTCCGGTCTTCTTCAAGTGGTTGGAATGTCAAACTGTACCCTTTATGTCGCTCGCTGGAGTCGACTCCAGGACACATAGCGCAATGGATAAAAGCGTTAGTTAGATCCAGTGACAAGACCCAAACAGTCTGAGTTTAATACCCGGTTAAGGCAGCGGAGAACTTGGAGAGTGGAATTAACAAGAGATAACTGATAACTGACGCCTATTAGACATGGCACGTGGAACTAGAACAATCTACCCCAGTGAGTGAAATAAAGGGTTAAGTTCGACATTCCAACCACCTGAAGAAGGCCGGAGCGTACAACGGCCAAAACGTTATAATAAATATGGCAACAAAGATGAGGACAATAGTCCGAATAATGTAAATAGTATACATAATACCGCATCTCAGAAATATAGACAGATATTGAAGAAGGCCGGAGTGTACAATGGCCGAAACGTAGTGATAAATATGGCAACAAAAGTCCGAATAATGTAAATAGTGTACATAATACCTCATCTCAGAAATATAGACAGATACTGAAAGGCCGAAACGTTGTGGTAAATATGGCGACAAAGACGAGGACAATAGTCCGAATAATGTAAATAGTGTACATAATACCGCATCTCAGAAATATAGACAGATACTGATGTAATAAGTAGAATCATATTCTGTACGATTTTTGGAACTTGATCAATTCCATGTGTGTGTTTTGTGGATAGATTTAGTAGTATTAACAAAATGGAATTCGTGAAGTAAGTTCAAATCCTGGTTGCGAGAATGCGTGTTAATTCACTGTTACTTCAGAAATTATGAGTGAACTCTTTCGAATATGTCAGGTCAGATATTATTCACTATTGCTTGTGGCCTGTATATCAAACTACATAGTCACGTGGTAGTTTGAGAGGGCTATGCAGACAGACAAAATGACTCCCATTCCCCAGAGAAATGCCGTGAAAGACCCAAGATTGTACGAATGCGATGTATAAGGTCCTAATTTAATTTTATAGGCGACATTACCAAGTTGGTCTAATTATTTTTTTTTGCTTCAGTTCTCATCAATTTTGACGTCACACGTCTTTTTCCTACGAAATGTGCTGGAGAAAACAATCGCGATTCCGGCCATGAAAAATGTAAGACAGGACAGAAATCTAATTATTGCAAACGTAAATTCGATAACAAGACTTTTTCCGCGGTATTGTATATCATGTAGAAGCCACCAAATGATGCATGCACGTTAACCATAACATGTGTTGGACATTTCTTAATCGACCAGGACAAATGTGTAAGACTTTTTTCCCAAGGACGGGGAAGAGGTGAAGCAGTTAACACGCCGAATGAAAAGTTTTTCTATCCCATGTTGTAGGAGCCTGTCTCCGTCACATAGCACATGTAAAAAAAGAAAGACATCCCTTTTAATTGTATGTCTCTTAGGAAAGAGCTTTTACAGTAACTGTATTCAAAGAATGGTTCATTACATTAGAAACTGTGAAACTTGTCAAAATTCCCCTTTGCTCTGGTCAAATAATTGTTTTCTAAACGAGAATATAATAACAAGAGCATTCATATGTAACTTCCTTTTGGGGGAACTGATTATAATGACAGTGAAGTTTGCTAACTAACCTTTCCTTAGATATATCATGACAGGTGATGAAAAGTGAGTTTCATACAACAATGTTTAACGCAAGGATAAATCCCCATAAGGAACTCCAAAAGAGAAATCTAATGACTAACGTGTGGTGGGATTGATTGGTCGTTTTCTTTCTTTCGGCTCATCAATCCATTCTGGTTTATTCAATGCCAAAACATATTTTGGTTTGAAAGAATTCTTTTTGGAGAATGAACATTACATTAACAATTTCTTCTCTAAGATAATTACTTTCCAGATACAAACCCTGTTAGACATTTTGACGGTCGTCTTCGAGTATAGAATCCAGAGGTTAGCAGTGAATATTTCGGAGACAGTAGGAAAGCGTAGTTTCAGGTTAGCAGTGGATATCGCAGCAAAGTAGCAGTTGGCACTGGTCATTCGGGTAGAGTAAACAAAAATGGCCGCCTTTATACACGACGGATACAATGTTCTGCGGCTTCTGATTGGTGGTCTATAAAGGGAGTTAAGTCATTTTGACTAACTCACTAGTTACATAATATACACAAAAAACTGTAACACCCCCCTTATTTTGGGTATGTTATGGAATCTTCCTTCAAAATATTAGTAAAGTTAATATTAATATGTAACAAATACTTTAGTATTCCAAATTTTTTTGTTTGTTGTTTTTTTAGCATTCATAAAATACATTTTATTTATTTATTTTTTATTTATTTTTTATTTATTATTTTTTTTTAAAGAAAATTAATATCCACAAAAATTAGTCATATCACTTTGTCCATAGTTAAGTACTTCCGGGTTAATAAACATGAACAACAATATTATAAGTTTGGGTTGTGATCACAACAAAAAAGTGGAAAGAATAGCTGGGACCCATTAAAACAGTTACTATCACTCCGGGTCAGAGTGATCCTGAGAGTCATTAGAAAGTGAAAAATTGTTATTTTACCCATAGCTGGGACCCATTAAAATAGTTACTATCACTCCGGGTCAGAGTGATCCTGAGGGTCATTAGAAGAGCATACGTGTTCGGAAGGAGATGAATTCAGACATTTCCTAAAGATATTTGCACGAAAATGAATGCAACGAATTTGGATCAGCATAGTGGATAATAAAATCGAATGAGTAAAAAAAAAACAAAACATATCAGTACTTTGTGAGTGTGCGGATGGGGTAATCGCGGTTTCGAAATAAAAATTGGTGAACCAAGTTCGAATTCCAGCCAAGTTCGGTAATTGCTTTTTGCGCAAATACAAGTATACAACTATATCTTGTATCATTATTGGGTTGGATAGCGCAGTAGACGGAGATATTCGTGACTGGCAACCATTCGAGTAGCAAAGAACACCCAGAAACGTATGTAACACTCGCAGAGTACATAGGTTTTTTCTTTTTTTTCTTTTGAAGATTATTGACCGGAAAGGAGTTCCACAAGAGAGAAGTGAAAATTGATGAGATCTCGACCTCAGTCTAGTACTGCAGCTATCGATATGACCATGGGCTTTACAGTGAATCCCCTTACTAGGGTACAAAATAAACTGTGAAATATGAATACGTGTTGGTATCCATCATTTTAAGCGAAACAGGAAAATTATCGTTTAGTCATGCTAATAAGAAAAGAATCGACTACATTAGTAGAGAGAGACAGTATTGCGCAGGCTTACTGTTACTTTTCCTGTAGAAGACATCAATGACCACGGGTGTGGAAAGTCAATAAATATATCTCAGCATGATGATAATAAGGAACAGTTTAACAAGTAATAAAAAAAAAAATGAGAAGTGCAAACGAAGAAAATTGTCGCTGATTTACGTTTTTAAGCAGCCAAACAAAAGAAGCGAGAATGGACAAAAAGCAAAAAAAATAAAAGAACACGAATTAAAATATTTTCAGACGTACTAAAGAAATATCGATTGATCGATTCTCAAAAAGAGAGATGATGACAAAAAAAAATATCATCAGTTTCAAGTTTTCTGATTTTTCTTGTTATTTCTTTGGGAGTGGTTACAAAGGCCCACATATCAGACACACGAAAAGACACACAGAAAAAAGACGCAGTCACACCAAGCAGAAGAATATAACATTATCAATATATTTTATATTTAAATTGAACTGTGATAAAATCTATTGTACAAAACAAATATCCTCGTTGATTTTTTTCGATCTGCCTGACGACAAACTTCTCTTTTATTTTCGTTCTTTAGCTGCGATGAGTGAGGCAATCGTAGGCGATCATGTCTATTATTAACATTGTTCAGACTATTGTCCTCATCTTTGTCGCCATATTACAACGTTTCGGTCGTTGTACGCTCCGGCCTTCTTCAGCTGGTTGGAATGTCAAACTGAAATCTTTATTGCGCATCTGTCCTGAAGAAGATTAAGAGCAATCCACAAAAAGAAGCCGTTTTGAAAGTGGATACTTGCAAACGCATGTATAAACTGGATTAATGAATATCTTCTTAAGTCTCACATAATTCCAGATGGGGTCGTAAAAAGATGCTTAAAGCCATAGGAGCCTTGCTAAAATTACAGAATTAATATCACAGTTGTGACATAGCTGAATACCAAAGTAGATCCATTTTCATAGCACTGCCTGAGATTCAAGGTCCGAATAAAAGCGAGGTGATGAGTCACACAAGAAAAACAGATGATACTCGTTATAATCAATAGTGTATATAGGAGAATTAAACAGATAATAGAACGATAATGAACAATAAAACTGCAAAAGGATGTACACTATTGACATTATTCGGACTACTGTCCTCATCTTTGTCGCCATATTACAACGTTTCGGCCGTTGTACGCTCCGGCCTTCTTCAGGTGGTTGGAATGTCGAACTGAAACCTTTATTTCGCTCACTGGAGTAGACTGTTCTAGTTCCGCGTGTCATGTTTAATGGATGTCAGTTATCAGTTATCTCTTGTTAATTTCCCTCTGAAAGTTCTCCCCTGCCTTAGCCGGGTATTGAACTCACACTCTTTGGGTCTTGTCACTGGATCTAACTAACGCCTTTATCTACTGTGCCATGTGTCCTTGAGGACGTTGTAATACATATGGCGACAAAGATGAGGACATTGGTCCGAATAATGTAAATAATGTACATAATACCTCATCTCAGATACTGAGCGAACATTAAGATTAAATTGACAGAAGACCTCCCGCAATAGGCTACCGTTACTTTCTGCGATAGACTGGTTGCCATCCAAAGACCCAGTCTGTCCTGCTGTTTGACCCACAGCTTGGGGGAACAGATGGATAACTTTTCCAAGAGTATGTGCCCGTAAGTGAATATAACAAACTCGAGTAGCATTCGAACTCTGTTCTCCGATTCCAAACGTCACACCATCCGCACATCTAAGTTTACAGCAACTTCTTTCTTTTCTTTTTATGTGCCATGCCCTTTCAGAACGAAGGCGATCATGGCTCTCCACCTCCCTCTATCACTTGCAGCTCTCAACAAGTTCCTTCCCTCTGCTTCCTCCTCCAGACCACGTTCTGGTATCCACTTGCTTATGTCATACAGTTATGTCACGCATTGTTTTCCCTTGTCTCTCTTTCCCTCTATTCGACCCGGGAGTTGGAGATTCTCCAGGCCCTCTTTCCTCATTGTGTTCCAGAAAATTCAGCCTGATATTACGTATAAGCCTCCTCCTTATTTGCAACCTCTCAAAGATCTCATCGTTGCTCATACTCTTGGTCCATGATATCCTTAGAATCCTTCTGTAGAACCACTTCTCTGTCACCTCGAGTCTCTTGTTCATCTTTGAGGAAATCGTCCAACATTCGCTGCCCTAAAGAAGGACAGATGTCATGTAACAGTTCAGTAGTCACCAATGCAGACACTGACCATGCTCAACGTTGTTTAACTTCATTATCTGATCAGAGTTGGTCTTAGCTATGTACGAGTGTAACAGCAAAATTGTCCAAATCGTGTAACAGCATAATTGTCTATCCCACAAAATGTGTAATATCTATAAAGCCACTAAACTGATTGAGTTTCTTTAATTCAGGTTTTCAGACAAGACATTTAGCCATCGTGACACCATTTTTTGTAAGAATCAATAAAAAAACCCTTTCATTATTCAGCTAAAAATAGAGCCGATTAAAATTGCTTTATGTCAGACCCACTGTATTTTCAACTGAGCAATGGTGTTATGAAATAGCTAATTCAGGCCTTCAGTAATGGTACAAACATTCATACTCTGTTTTAAATCTTCGAAGTCTGTTAAAGAAGCATTAAAAGAACGATGAATAAGTTTTAAAAAGGGAACCGTAGAGAGGAAAACTAGATCAGGAGGTCACAACAGCACGAGGGTCATCATTTCAAGAGATCAATTAGAAAAGATCTAACTAAATTCATAAACATTTGACACGTGAGAGAGGAGTTTCAGCTATGACAGTCCAAAGAGCAGTGAAAAATAACTTGAAAACGAAAACGTATGTGAAAAATGCGAAGGGTAGAGAGGCGAAGATCATCTTGACTAAGTTAGGAAATGATTCTGGAATGTATATATATATATATATATATATATATATATATATATATATATATATATTTCTTGACTTCGTGCTAGGACAGCACTCGACGGCATTTATACAGTTCTGTCTAGATAATTTGACACGTAATATATTGTATGGTTTTCTAAAGATGCCCCTAGCTCGGATCGCATACCAAGAACCGTAACATCATGAACACAGCTTCCTGAAAAATAGCCAATGGTAAGGTTCGAAACTCGTTCTCATGTCCGGAAAACATTCTTACCAGTAAACCACGCCCTCATACATACACGCATGACCGGACACACCCACACGCACACATACACATATATATTACACATTTCACATTCTCTTTTTATATACATATCAAAGATATATATATATATATATATATATATATATATATATATATATATATATATATAAAAAAGTTGCAAATTAAAAAAATGTTTTTATTTTATTTTATTTATTTATTTATATATATATATTTATATAAGAATATATATAAATAAATAAATACTTTCATAAAATAAAAACAATATTTTTTAATTTGCAACTTTTCTCTATATACATATTAAGAAAGTATACGTGGCTTCTCATTATGCTATATATATATATATATATATATATATATATATATATATATATATATATATTAGTGTGTGCACCTTATATTTTATATCATAAAGAAACAACAATTTATACAAAGAATTAAATAACAATGTTTATATGATTAATGGAGAAATCACTTCGCTAAAAACAATGAAAAATTAACTCTCTAACAATTTCTTGAATAATAACATCCTTATAATCAAGTTATTGTCAGATGAAAGACACATCCCACGTACTTTCAACAATTTCAAATTGTCATCTTCAGGCCGTAATTTTTTACATTATGCTATTTATTGACAGTTGAATACATACAAAAATGTGTTCAACTGTCAATAATTCTACGCATATTTCGTTTTAGTGTTTGCCTTTGTAGGGGAAAAAATTTAACCCGTTACAAAATGTTTACATATTGGTTCATAGAAATTATTGATTTTGTCGTACTGGGAACGTTTCAAGAGGCGGAAATACAATCCAGGCACAAAGACATTCTCATATTCAGTATTACGACAAATGGAAATATTTATGAATGAAGAGTAGTGAATACCGAGGAGAGGCTGTTTATAGATACAAAATATATAAACCAGAAACGATATTGCATAGGGACAGTCAATTTCAAGCCTTAAGAGATCATTACTTTCCATCTCTCTCTCTCTCTCTCTCTCTCTCTATATATATATATATATATATATATATATATATATATATATATATGTATGTATGTATGTGTGCGGGTGTGTATTTGTGTAAAATAACTATATAAATATATATCTGTAAAGAGACGATATGAATAAAGGAGGACATATGTCAGGTAGCAGGTGCCGTATGTGCTAATCCTGTGAACAAAAATACGCTACATTTGACAGTCTCTATCACAATCACCATATATACTAACTGCTTGGATCGCCTTCAATTTACTCTTCCTCTCTGTCACCTAATGATTGGGATTCAAATAAGAAGCTGACAGGGAAAACATTTGAGAGGACAGTAATCTCATTTCTTTATATATATATATATATATATATATATATATATGTAGAGAGAGAGAGAGAGAGAGAGATAGAGATAGAGATGTATATATATATATATATATATATATATATATATATATATATATATATATATATATATATGATGTATGCATATGAGTTTGCAACCCTGATTACAAATTCATATCCATAAAACTGAATTTTAATTAAAATTTGAAATATAATTATATGCATAATACAAAATTGTAGCTAAAGCAAAGATTCTTGATCGAATGGTATGTAAGCAATGTTTCACGGAATGAATATTCATGCCTGGAGAAATACATATCTCTCAATTAAAATCTTTCAACTTCTATAAGGAGATTGATACTTTGCTTAGTTTCTGAAAGGCATTGTTAAGTATTCCGATATCTATGCTACCATTTACCTCATTCGTCACTATAAGACTGAGATAAATAAATTCTTGATTTTGACGCGCGTCCCTAATGGACTGTCTATTGCTGACATTTATTCTGGCTTCTTACATTTCAGGGTTTGGTATTTTCTTTTAGCTTTCTTGACAGTGATTTGATTTTGCAAGGACCTGTTAGCATAAGCAATGTTTGTTTTCAACAACCAATAGTTGTTCATGATTGTTTGTATGCGATAGAGAACGAAAGACCAAGAAAATATAGAAGTGTGGACTTATCGATTATTTTTTTTCATTATTTTTATCAAAACTTTTCAGCGTTCTGACATTTCTCGACGTATTCACGAAAAAAAAAAATCAAATTTTGTATGATGGTTTTGTTTTATTTTTTGTTTTTTTGTCACTTGAAATATTTTTTATCAGACTGAACAATTCAATGTAACAGAAGGAACTCAGTAAAATAATAAAATCTTCTGTCAAGAATTTTCATTCTTTTTTTTTTATTAATCGGGATAACTAGAGATATCCTTATGTGTGCAGCCGTAAATTTTACAAAGATACATTCCGTTGTTGCTTTATCCAGATATTGCTGAAAATCGATGGTATAAATTTATCTACCATTTTTATCAAAAGATACGTTCGACAATAAGGAATCTGTTACTTTGAAACCTACACATTCATAGAAATATTCATCCATTTCAGACAAAATTTTCATCATCAACGTCATCAAAACTATTTTGAGTTGAGGTCATGAATTAGCATGTTCTTGCATCTTCACTGACATTGTCTACTGATTCCACAATATTTTACCAGCCTTCTCTGTCTTCTGCGAGTTTGCGGATTGTTACAGATCTTCCTTGATTTTAAACTTATCCAATGGAAAAAGTGGGACATTTCTGCCTTGTTCTTTGAATGTCTCGGTTCAGGGTTGTGGCTGTGGTGGTTCTTGAGTGACATCTGAACATTTTGAAGTCAGTTTTTCACAGTAAAACTCCATGGCTTTGTTAGCTGGACATTCTGGGCCCATTCGCAAAATATGTCCCAGAAGTTTCCATCTTGCTTTCAAAATGAACAAAGTCAAATGAGATTATCTTTCTCAGTCTGCAACGTTTTAAATAAGTAGTTACAGAACAGGAGTAGCCATTAGCTAGCCCGCCTTGAAATTTGACTAAGTTATATATTTGTCAAATATTTATCGCTTGCCCAAATATTAAACTATTTTAAACATCGATAAATTGTTTTTAGTTTAATCCTTTCACTCAGTTTCCCCGAGAAATTAAAATTCCTTACACTGATGTATACTTTTTTTTAAATACATAATACATAAGAATAATGGCTGCTTATCGTTTTCAGGGCAGTTAGCAAATCCCTAATGCAGACAACTGGTCAACAGAGTTTCCCTACGGTTTATACAGTAGCTATGCTGAGCAGAACTTTCTTAATGTTTCTAGGATTGACGAATAAATTTGAACACGGCCAGTACGCTTAAAAACCTCGATCATGATGGCTTGTGACTTAAGGTTAGCACAACTTTCGACGCCCCCGAACAGTTGCCATTATTCACTTTCACTCACGGGTTCTCGGTTAATACATAACATAGTTCTCAGGCACATTTCAAATGTTCCGCGAGATGGGATATATTTCCTCAGGCAGATATAATCAAAAAATCACCTTCCTGACAAATCGACCATAGTGTGATTCGAACCTGGGATAAACGCTTAATTTGGATACATATATATATATATATATATATATATATATATATATATATATATATATATAAAAAAAAAGCATAATATTTTTTTAAAAAATTCACGTTACAAATCCAAAAACGTTTGACCTCTCTTCTATTTAATAATATATATATATATATATATATATATAATCAAAAATCACCTTCCTGACAAATCGACCATAGTGTGATTCGAACCTGGGAGAAAGTAAACGTTTTAACAATTTGGATACGGGTATATATATATATATATATATATATATATATATATATATATATATATATATATATATAAAATAAAAGCATAATATTTTTTTTTAAAAAAATTCACGTTACAACCAAAAACGTTTGCGGCACCTCTCTTCTCTTCTATTTAATATATATATATATATATATATATATATATATATATATATATATATATATATATATATATATATATATATATCTCAGGGCATGTGTAATGGTTAGCAAGTTTGTCTCGCTAGAACAATTACAACTGACTCGTGACTTCAATCCTCACTGGGTGCCCCATACTTTCGGCACACACACACACACACACACACACATATATATATATATATATATATATAGGCTCCTGAAAAATTAATTTCGGTTGAGCTCTCTGGGGAGGAAGTGTGGGTTTGTAAACGGTGACTATTACGGCTGATATAGCATGACTCTTCGGTAAAGAGAATTGAGTGCTGTTGGTCACTGTGTGTTTATCTAAAAATAAACACGCTAAAATTCACCTTCATCCTTGCCGTGTGCCGACGGCTTAGAGGAAAATCTCCGACTGACGCCAATTTTTGGGTTTCGATCTTAGCTCGAGGCAACCGGACGTCTAGCCACACTCATGAGCTGTGATACAGCGAAACAGTCTATCTGTGGATGACAATATATATATATATATATATATATATTATATGAAAAATGTATGACAAAATGTAAAAAAGTTTTCTTTTCAACCTTTAGGACTTCATAAGACAAGGTTGATTTACGTTGATGCGACTACACATGCACATGAATGAAAGACGCCTACGATTTATATTTTAGAAAAAGTAGTTTTTGTATATGTGTTTTGGGTATAAATTCTAGCCAATTACATTTCGAATCATTTTGTTTTTGTTTCCACCAACACTATTATTAAATATCCCACTAGCGATTTTCAAATTTGCCATACATGCTTTTTCACTAATTGTTCTTGATTTTTTTCTATTTCATCCAGATTTAGCGGACATTTGGGCGATATTATTTTTCACACATAATTGACATGGCTTAAATATAGAGAATACAATAGAGAAATAAATACATTTTTATCAATAACACTGATTTATTTACTGCTGCCTTTGATTCGTCTTAAGGAGGCACCCATTATATATATATATATATATATATATATATATATATGTATATAATTGAATATTGGAGTCAACGCTCGATTGCGTCTAGCATGAAACAGCCTGCCGCCTCTAAGTGTTGACTTCTATGTTCACTTTTATATTTACACAGGCTCTATCTCAGATATTGAGCACATTATTCCATAAATATAGCACACCTTAAAACTATATTTCTTCCTATATATATATATATATATATATATATATATATAGAGAGAGAGAGAGAGAGAACGTGAGAGAGAATCTTGATAAAATCCAAAGAAGAATTCGCCATATTATTAGTCCTAACCTAGAATATCAGCTTCAGTCTCTTCTCCATCGTCGCAACGTAGTTTCACTGTGCCTTTCTTTGTTTATATAAATACTTCCATGATAATTGTTCTGATGAACTTTCGACTATGGTATCCCGAATTGATTAAAGGCAAGGTCTAATAAATTTACAGTTGAAATGGTTAGATATAACCGTATATTCTACCATAAGAGTTTCTTTTCTTGCACTTCACGCTCGTGAAACTCTTCCAGCTTCTTGGTTTTCAGTCAACTTTGATCTTCAAAAATCTAAATTCAATGTCAATCGTATCTTTTTAATGATATTTGAAAAGATTTTCTCCATTTTGCAGACGTATATAGATTTAAGAAGCTTTTATTATGATGCGAAGAAACTCAGAAATATTGCTATGAAAACAAAACGAAACTAATATATATATATATATATATATATATATATATATATATATATAAATATATATCTGCATACATATATATATATACATATATATATATACATATATATATATATATACACATATATATACATATGAATACTCTTTTGCAATACTGTGTCTCTCCAGGACGTAGGAGTCATGGTTCTCCAATTTTATTTCAAATTTATTTTATTACCTGCGAATTGTCATCGCTACTTGGGATAGATAAGCGAAGTCATTTCCCGTTAACTTCTTCACGATTTAAAAGTCAAAGTGTTCCTTCTCTTACATTGGTTTAGAGTGTACAATCGACTCTGGTATTTAACCTATAGCTAACATGGAATAAACACATTTACTCCTTAACCTAGAACATCTGTGCGAATGCCACAAACCAGTGTTATATAATACGTAGGTAGACCCAGAATAGCAAGCTACTGGTCAGAAACACCGTGGAATTCTGACAGTGATGAACAGCCTTTGCTTAAGTTTTTGATATTAGACCAAAACGACGCGAAGATACGGAGACGGCTGCAAGAACTGGAAGGGCCAGACACGCCCCTTCTATTTAGATGCATTAGTGATGGAAGCCAGCATATGGCGATGAAATTAATGCTATGGGTCGGCCTGCGTACACCAGACCATCTTCTTCCCGATTTCTCATACAAACAAAGATACAACTACTTTCATATAATAAAGTGAAAATTGTCCATCGATTCTTTCCAGTGTAATCGTGGAGCCGAAAGAATCGAAGCCAGATATGACTCGAGACACAAATCTAACCGGCAATTTGACCCGATTAACCGATTTCAATCCTAGCCTCTCAAATAACTATTACACTATACCCTTTAACTACTTTAGCAATTAATTTGATTTCACTTCAGTTTCTACGCAAACATATTCAAACAGATACTCATTTGTGTACGTGGATACAAGGACATTTATTGGAAGAAAATGTAGACAAAAAAAAAAAAATACAGAAGTAAGTATATATTATTATACAAATAGTAAGAGTAAGTTCGAAAAAAAAACTCGGATAGCACAACTTATAAGTCTATGAAAACAAAATGGTACCCGAGGAAAAAATTGGAAAAAAAAAAGAAAGAACTAGAAACATCCGAACAGGACGAAATAAAAAGTCCAGTGTCTTAAGTTTTAGTCCAAAGAAAAAAAAATACCAAGCGAGTAATAAAGATAAAACTGAGGTTGCTCAATACGCTAAGTAAAGCAGAGATAAATAAAATAAATCCTAAAGAGCCAGGGACAACCTACCTAGGTTTCCCCTAAACGGATCTTCAGTAAACATGGATGAGTTACACGACGGGATTTGTGAAGAACGGCGCTATTTCGAGTATGTTTAGTTACCTCTTCGTCACCAAGACCAGTTGGTGCAGTGGGAATGACGCCTGTGTCGTGACGGTCCGTGTTCGATTATCGGTAATGAATGCGTACTGCTGATGAGTCCCAAAATAGGACAAAACTGCCCTCCAGTGCTTCATGCATTCTGTTGAGGATTCTTCAAGATGATATATATATATATATATATATATATATATATATATATATATATATATATATATATATATATATAATAAAAAAAGAAAGAACAGTAAGATATATAATCCGGTGTTCTTATTGATATTTTAATTTTAATTTTTTAATTTTATTTTTACAAAACTGTTTATATATATATATATATATATATATATATATATATATATATATATATATATATATAAAATTGAACATTCAAGTCAACGACAGAACGACAGGTTGTTTCATGCTGGACAGAATCGTCAGGCCGTCTGACGATTGCGTCCAGCATGAAACATGAGTGTTGACTTCAGTGTTCACTTTTATATTTACATTTACATACACTCTATCGCTGATATTGAGCATTTTATCCCATAAATATACCACACCTTAAAACTATATTTCTTCATATATATATATATATATATATATATATATATATATATATATATATATATATATATATATATATATATATATATGAATTGTAACATACATGCTTATAAATATATAATTTTAGGGATACATAAAAGTATACTAGAATTTAACGACTGTATGCATACAAGCAGGGGTACCCGCTGTTGCCAGTGTAAAAATAGCATCGTAATATAAGGAAACTGGAATGACTAAATGCTTTCATACACAATGTGACAAATGAATTGTATTTACAATATTATGTTCAACCATGGAGTTACATATTATCACATCACATAACGAAATGGATTATTAGAAAGATTTCTAATAAAACATATTATCAATAGATATACACGTATAGTTGTTATATAACAATATAATGAATTCTTTTTTTTACGCTTATTGGTTGATTAATACAATTTTTATGAGAACTTGGACTTGTATAATAACATTGGGCATCATGTATATTATAAAATATATGTATTTATGGGTTAAGGTAATAAAAGTGGACATTGAATTCAACAAACGTGTTAAGCACAATCCTCAGACCATAGTCAGGTCAGTGATGCATTGTGTTTAGACTATTGCATTGTGGGTAATCTATCTTATTATTCGAACGGTTATTTTCGGTGGGCGTGGTTTGTTAATTTGTTTATTATTTATTTAGTTTCTTTATTTGTTTGGATTCATTTTACTTGTTTTTGCTTATTTGTTTTATTTTATTTATTTACATGTATTCTTGTTCGGTTTAAGTGTTTGCATTTTGAGATGAATTCTGATCGTTTATTTAGTATAATACACACACACATATATATATATATATATAGTTGGATTGATGTGAGTTCGTGACTCTAGGTTTCACGCTTTTGCGATCGTCAGACAAACTCATTAATTTTTAAAATTTGGATTTATATAGGGTTGCGTATATCGGTGTTTTTATGGATATGCATATATAATATATAAATAATATATTTAATAAATTGCATATATTTATATATACATATACATTTATATTTATAAACATACACATTTCACATATATATACACACACACACAGACACAGACACACACAGGCACACACAGGCACACACACACACACACACACACACATATATATATATATATATATATATATATATATATATGTATAAATGTTAATGTGTGTGTGAAGAGGTGCATTTCAATAATTCAAGGATATGAACAGAATAAAAAATCCGTTTCCTTTATCTCGCCATTTATTTTACGCATCTTCGTGAAAGTGGAAGAAAACAACTCATGTGGTTGTTAATTTATTTTTCATAGAGGAAAATATTTCGCGTCTTAAATTTCCTGAAATATTTGAATCATACACACACGCATATATATATATATATATATATATATATATATATATATATATATATATATATGTGTGTGTGTGTGTGTGTGTGTGTGTGTGTGTGTGTATGTGTGTGATTCATATAAAATCTTATATATACATGAACCAATATACTAGTGATTACCGAAAGTTGTCATCCCGACCAAGAAATATTTCTCCCTTAATTCTGATATTTTTCATTTGGTTCATTTCATATTCTAACAATATAAAAACTATTTTCGCCCAAAAAAAAAAAAAAAAAAATCAAACAGAGAAAACAAAACAAAAAACTACCCGCGTATTATTGGAGGATTACGCTCTCACACTCACTAAGTCCTTAGTGGCTTTATTGCCTTGATTGTCAGTGAATGAATAAAGTGCTAAATATTAAGAGATAAATTATTAAGAGTAAGTAAATTAAATTTTCAACAAAGTATCTTCCAAGTTGAAGTTTTGCTGAAATTACAACTTATTTAGAAAATCAGGTATTGGACTCTATCGAAGAAGACGGTGGAAACTAGCTGCTCATATATAATTTCCCAAAATTTACTTCTAAGCGTGAGTGTAAGCATGTACATTATTTTCGTTGAAATTTTGGCATAGAAAATACGTGATGCGATACTATTTTAGACAGGCGGATCGGGAAATTATACTTTGTTTGCCAATGAGAGAGATGGGGGCTCGGAGGAGATTTAAAAACCGCCTCAATGATACATTTTCTGTATTCCTGTCACGAACTCTGACCCCCCGAAGTAATAACTCAGCTAATGCGAACGAATGTTCATTAATATAAGCCTTTCCTTCTGAATGGCAAATCACGTGAGGCTCTGTGGCGGTTGACAACAAATAATCAGAGAGAGAGAGAGAGAGAGAGAGAGAGAGAGAGAGAGAGAGACAGACAGACAAAGAGAGATGAGAGAAGAAAAAATATATATATATATATAGAAAGGCATTATTGGAAAGAGAAAATAAGCGAAGACCATAAATGGATGCTTTAATTGAAAACTGGGTTTAAGTAGAAAACGAACGAATACAAGGAACCAATATGAAATGGTAAGATGAAAGGCAAAAATTTGAATTGAGAGGAGAAATTTAAATAGAGAGAAATGATCTATTAACTATAGTTTAAAGAATATAAGAGAGGGGAGACATATATTTTAGCCCCCCAAAAAAACAGAGAGCGAGAGAATGGTAAGTGCTGTTATACAGATATTCGTATAACTTAATACAGCGTGATTTCAAGAGAGATTAAATATCAGGCGAGACACGGAAAACGATGACTAGGTTGATAGATGAAAAGACTGATAAATCCGTTCTGACCTGCTGGAGTTTCAAATTGTCTAATTCAAAAAATTTGAATAGCAATAGTTGGTTTTAGGAACAAAAATCGAGTGAGTTCCTGTGGCTTGCTCCATAATGATATTATTGAGGCACTACCTCTAGGTAACTGGCTGTTGGCTTATTCAAGTGTCCTTTCACAATTCGATAGCCTCTATTTCACCTTAAAGAAGGCGGGGTGTACTGTCATTAGTAAGAGACATTTCAAGATACAAACTACAAATTGTACATGTCAAAATAAAATAAATACAGAAATTTAACTATATAAGAAATGTTATAACAGACGAATGAAAATTTGATACTGAAATCTCAAGACGCATCCGAATAGAGAAATATGCCTTTCAGAAACTAAATAAAATATTTAAAATGAGAAAAATTTCGTTAGAAACAAAGAAATCTCAAATGTTATGTTACATCATTCCTTCTATATGAAGATATGAGACAACCGAACGATCAGAGTGAGTTTTCCGAGATGCTGTACCTTCGTAATCACCAGTAGACTCATCCAAATTTTTTCCGAATCCTCTGCACTGTCCTGTCCTCAGATCGACACCCAAATCTTCTAGTGGAGCTTCGGGCACGAATGCCTAGCAGTACATCATGACGTTTCTAAATTTCTGGCGGAGTGAATTGTGTCATGCTGGTCTTTCTCTCACAGATGGTGCCCAACTGACCCTACTATACTGTGCAGTCAAAAAAACGAACAGTGCGCATGCGTGAAATTAAATATACAAAATAGCGACGATTTACCCATCGAGTACTGTAACTTCTCGCCATCTGCACAGTTCTTTTAAGCAGAAATGCAAAACTTTTTTTTTATTTTCAAAAGGAAACAAAAGTTTAGCACTAAATGAGAATACATTATCTGGATTCCATCTACATGAGTCCATGTTTTGTATCTGACGACCATTATGAATTCAAATATGGAAGGTTTATCGTTGTAGACGTGTACTGGTAGCACCTTAATCGTGTAAGCGAAGCATTAGATTGGAGTTTTGCTTTGGTAAAATAAATGTTTTTTTTTGTTCTCCATTACGACAGTTCATAGACATATAATAAAATATTCCCCCCTCCGAAAAAGTAGATCATTAGTATGAGAGGTTCTTTCACATATTCGATATTCCCCAAATTTACACCTACAGTTTGCATTTTTTCGATAACACGAAAACGGTAAGGCATTTAATAAGAGTAGTAGCAAACAGGCAGCCTTTCATTCACATCATTCATCACTTGGCTTTTAACATCTTTATTCGTCCTTTATTCTTTGTACATCCGTCTTTCTTTCTGCTGGTCTTCCTTTTTGATGAACTCTTCTTATTTGACTCCTAATTCATTGCGTCGAAATACGTAATTACTTTTTATGATAGGCCTTGTTTGACTCCTGTTTTCGGTTAGTCAAATATGACATATATACATAATAAAAACACAGTGAGACACATATTCATTAAATAAATTACTGTAAATGATTATTCAAATCCCACAAAATTTCTATCACTTGTATATCCTTGCTTGTTCCAGCTTCTAATGCTCTGGTGTGAGCGGTTTGGGGAAAGAAGACATGGCTCTTGGGGTACAAGTCATTGGGTTACGTATCCTTTGATTATATCGAGTCTAGTGCGTTTCTTCTTCGTTTACTGGGGTCCGTTGTTCCAGTGATATGGCGATTGTGTTGTATCGTAGCGGTCCGGGTTCGATTCTCGGTGGAGGATGCGCACTGCTGATGAGTCCCAAATTAGACGAAACGTCCGTCCAGATATTTCTGTTGAGGATACTTCTAGACCCGATGAATAATAATAAATGATTATTCAAATCCTCCCAAAATTTCTATCACTTAAAAAAGGATTTGGTTGTACTAGTTCGATAGATATATGAAAGGTCTTGTAATGTGGTTGTTAAATGTTTCTGTTTTGTTTGTCGAGTTGAATGAATACATTACTTGCAAGTGGTAAGTCTATCATTAAAAGGTAATATTAAACATGATATGTGTATATAGCTTATCTGTGGTCTTCATTCCTAGAGCAGCTCAAATTCACGTGCTCTCTTGGTGAGAGGTAAATAAAAAAAAGGAAGTAGGGTGGTTTCATGGGAAATAAAGTTTATGTTTATTTCTCGTGATAGCAAGATCTCGGCTACTTACTGAATATTCTTATACTGACTAATTTATTATTATGTCTTTTGGCTTAAATAATTGTCAGACTGTTTGAAAATGTGATAGTGGGCAAGAGACCAGAGGAATATGGTGGATGTGGCAATGTCGTGATGACCTTCTCCAGTGGTCAAGCAGTGTCTTGAAGCAGAATTGAACCTCATCGACTAACCATTGCTAATCGCATTTTGCTTAACTGAATACGCATTTCAGCCATTTGCTGGCAGTAAACTTTGATAGTCCTGCTCTCATTAGATTCCAGAAAGCTGGAATGGATATTACCAATGACGAAGCACCAGTCACCATAATTTTCTGTTAGTACAATTTCCATTTTGCAATATGTTTATGTCCTTTGTCACAATCAAGCCATTAAGCAGATCTTTTACAATTGTCATAAAGGATCCATTTCACCTCAGAAATCACTATTCGATGAAGAAATCGATCATTCGAATTTCACAGATGCAGCACAGAATACACTTTAAATGTCGAACTCTTAGGATTTCACCGAGCTCATGTGGTAGCCATTTATCGAGTATCTCCATCTTGTCAGTTTTCTTGAGATAATCCGATATTATTGAAATATTAAAATAAAACCATTATTTGAGATATTTCTCTGACATTTTTCACGTGAGATTTGCTCAAATAGTGCTTTTAAATGTTCACTGATAATTGCATATGGACGTTTCCTACTAGCTTGATCTTCAAAACTAATGTCCACACTTTGAAACTTCAGAAATCAGAGCTGTACGATCCGTTTACGTATATATGTTTCATTCCAAGCCATATTATGTTCGGCTTCACTCTAAGAATTATTATGTTTAAGATTCAATACAAGGAATAAAGAAAACACATCTTTTTGTTCATGTTTAATATGAGGGCTGGATAATGTTTTAAGTTAATTTCTAAAAGAGAGTGATATGAACACTATTTACATTATTCTGACTATTGTCCTCATCAATATGAGGGCTGTATAATGTTTTAACACATTAAGAAATGGACAAAGTCCGATAATTATTTTAAATGTTGTTTAATACTGTTTATTATAAACAGACCATTTACTTTAATATTTGTATTTATAAAAAGAATGTATAAACGTAAAAGATGTCTTAAAATAATGTTTTAAGTTAAATTCTAAAAGAGAGTGATATAAACATTATTTACATTATTCGTACTATTGTCCTCTTCTTTGTTGCCATATTTATTACAACGTTTCGGCCGTTGTACGTTCCGGCCTTCTTCAGGTGCTTAGAATGTCGAACTGAACCCTTTATTTCGCTCATTGGGGTAGACTGTTCTAGTTCCACTTGTCATGTTTTAATGGATGTCAGTTATCAGCTATCTCCTGTTAATTCCCCTCTCCAATTTCTCCACCGCCTTAACCATGTATAGAATTCACACTCTTTGGGTCCTGTCACTGGATCTAACTAACGCCTACATAATACCTCATCTCAGATATATAGACAGATACCAGAGTGATATAAAATTAACAATTGGGAATGTGTAATATAATTTTGTGTAACTATTATAACAGAATCTTAGAACACAGTTAAATGGTTTATTTTAGGGAAATATATAAGAAATTGGAAATAGTTTTCTGGGACATGTTTCATCCTTTAGGGTTTTCATCGAACTAAAGGGATGTTTATATTTATGCGATTACACGTATGTATGAAGGAAGTTACTTTTTTTTAAATATATGTGTTTGCGTAAATAGACTAGCTAAGTATTTTATTATTAAGTATAACACATTGTAATAATAGAAGTTCTGCTAAGAAAGATGAAATATTGTAAGAATCAGGACTCAAAATTACCGTGGATGGTCTAGAGATTTGTTAAAAAATCAGATTTTATTTTTTGAACAACTGATTTTATAAAAAAAAATTCTCCGCTGTAACGGTGGCCCCATAAGCCTTGGGTCGACTATGCCTTTAAATGCAGTTATTGTATAAAAAGACAAACGCTGTTATATTTTGATTATCGGGAAAAAAACCTTCTATCGCAACACAGCGAAACTATTTTCAATAGCTTCTTCTACCGCGCCAGAAAGTTTTTCCTGTTCGAGTCCGTCCTTAAAATCTGCAAATCTACCATTCATCTTTGCATTGAATACTGTTCGCATATATCGTCTGGTACCCCAGCTCTTCATCTCGAGGTCCTTGACAAAACAGAGAGACAGATATGCAATGTGATAGGCCCTGATCTGGCATCTCATCCACAGTCACTTTCTGACAGACGTGATTTGGCTTCCCTCTGTGTTTTCTATAAATATTTTCATGGTAACTGCTCTGACGATCTACCTCGATTGGTGTCTCACCTGCATGAATTTAAGCGTGCTACTAGGTTGGCATCTCGGTCCCACCCTTTCACTGTTGAAACAGTTAAATGCAACCGCCGCTTCTACTCCAACAGCTTCTTCTCTTGCACTTCCCGACAATGAAACTCTCTTGTTCCTATTTGCTTCCCTGATATCTATAATCTTTAAATATTCAAATGTAATGTTAATCGACACATTCTGATACCTTGATCTTGATCCTCGTCCTTCTCTATATTCTTTACTCAAACACCTCTCTTCCCTATCGCTCTTACTGTCTGTAACCCCTTGCGTGCTAATGGAACTTTCGCCTTGATTGTGGTGAAATGCTTAAAAAAAGAAAAAAAGTTCTATGAAATGACGGAATGAAATTGAAAGAGGGTGGTAAAATAGACGTCATTTGAAAATTAAAAATTAACATCTGTAAACGAATATAAAATAATTACTGTAGGACATTCAATTTGTCAAGTTATAAGAAATGAATAGCAAACATCATGACAAAAGTCTTCTAACTGTTTATGTAATTCTGGAAGAACATCTCAGTAGAAAAGGTATTGGTTAAAGATGAGACTAAACAGCAGAGAAAACTTAACAAGATCAGAGAACCAGAAAATTAATAACCATAAATTCTTCTGCCCCAGAGACAATAGCGACAGACTCAATAAGAAGAGGAAATTAGAAGCAAAAGTATTAACACTGACGGTGCTGTTGACACGAATTTCAAAGAAGTATCAAACTATATACGGTTGGGCAAAGAGAATAATCTTGATAGACAGAAAGGAGGTGGGGAAAGAAAAAGAACATAGCAGAGATATGCTGCATAATAACAAATTTAAGCGCATTGGTATTTATACATGACCACAATTTTGAATTAATAAATATCAGTCTGATAAGGAAATAATATGATTCACTATAAAATTCAAATGCGCTAATCCCACACTTCTAGGCAATAAACAAGACCAGGTTCATATATAACGTCACCTATTAGTGTAAAAGCACAAGACAGTGTATGAGTTTCTGTTTATATTTCTGAGATGAGGTATTATGTACACTATTTACATTATTCGGACTATTGTCCTCATTTTTGTCACCATGTTTATCACAATGTTTCAGCCGTTGTACGCTCTGGCCTTCTTCAGAACATATTAACGCATTTTATCCACTGGATCAAACTAACGCCTTTATCCACTGTGCCACGTGTCCTAGGACATGGCACAGTGGATAAAAGCGTTAGTTAGATCCAGTGACAGGACCCAAAGAGTGTGAGTTCAATACCTGGCTAAGGCGGTGGAGAGGAATATGCTAATTTAAAATCCAACACACACCAAAACTCTCTTCTATTTTGTCTCATTATTTATACTTTTATTTTGGATAATGTTATATAGCCTACGCACACACAAACACACACATAGACGCGCGAGCACACACACACACACATATATATATATATATATGTAGTCATCAGAAGGTCGTGGTTGAACCCAATGGCGATTGAATAAATTTACTGTTTAGTATTTCAAGATATTTTTATGAAATTTTGTTAAATATATCTGTTAAAATGGGATGTCAGTTTTATTTTCTTTTTTTACGTAATTTAGACGATAATTCAGCCATCGCACCCCATATGTATGTGTGATTGTGTGCGTGCGTGTGTGCGCAAACAAATGGAAGTACACATCCTTGTTTCCTGTATTTATCCGGGATGCTATTACGTCAAACGTTATTTTTAGTGGATACCCGTATTTTTAATAGACGCCCCGTTTTTGTTTTAAGCAGTGAGCAGGTCGGTAGATTTAAAACACATTTCAAATACGGGTATTCACTAAAAATTACTTTTGGAGTAACATATATATAAAAGACAGAGTATATATTATATTTTTGATATTGTTACGTAATTTCATTTTGCATAAAGTTTATTTGTATATATAATTTATAGCAAATATTGTTTAAATTTATTGTTCTATTATATATAGTTTTCTTTTTAATGCGGGAGTTTTACTAATGGCTACACGTGTTTGAATAGACATTACCTTTTTCATATTTTTAATCATGGAAACTATATTCAGTCTAAAGTAAAGTAGAAATGATGTGCGTTGTGGTGCAATGGATAGCGTCTCTGAATGAGAAATCGGAGAGCAAAGTTCGAATTCCAGTCGAATTCGTTAGATTCATCTACTCGCAAATACGCGATAGAAATGTATAAATCCATTTTCTCCTCCCCCACTCGCGAAGCTATGGACTAAATAACAGGACAGACTGTAATCTATAGCCTTGGTTGCCAACCAGTCTACCGTAAACTTACTAGTTCTAGACGATTAGATATTAATTTCAGTGTATAAAATGTCAACCTAAACACGTTTACGCATCAAATATAACTAATAAGAAAACAATAGAAATTTTAATCGAATAAAGAATAGACGCATTAATTTCTCATGTATTTATTCACTGACTGGTGATTTAATTAAGTACGCCTTACCTGGTCTGATGGGTTTCGATCTGTGCTGTGATATTCGGTTGGTAGGCTCAAAATTAGGAGTAGATAAAATGAAATGATGACTTCATCTTCCCTCAGGCTGGGTTGCGGTACTAAAATGATACTATTTTCTTGGCATTCGTTGTACATTTGGTACCAATAAATAGGTCGTTTAAAGTCTGCAGTCTACCTAGGTACTGTTACTGACGAGGTGCCTCTGTTAATGACTACAGGACCCCCATTCTCTGGTGCCCACAGGGCAGTATGCCACAAGTAAAAATAGTGGTATTTTGATTGAATGTATTTAGACACCGATATCACCACTGAATGGCGACTATCTGTTTCATGATTGAACGTAATCTTTAGGACATGAAGACTGAAGTCAAGCCTGAAACAGTCTGTCGCCATTAGCTGCCAAGAATTTGTAGAAAAAGCGCCTATCATTGGTTAATTTAATAGGAAAGGCTTATTTCACGTACAGGATAAAGCAAGATAACATATTGTCCACGTCACTGAGAAAAAGATCATAGCATTAAATATAGATGTTTTGTCCCATTTTCCATAATTCTCACATCTTGCTCCAGCTGACCATAATATTTTTAGATGAAGGCGCGTAGAATAGTGACAAGGGAATTCCAAAACTTAAACAAAACTGAACAGGAGAAAGGAAGAAAGAAAAGAAGAATGAAAGAAAAAAAAGAAAGAAAGAAAGAAAGAGTGGACAGCCGAAAAACAAAACTAAAGAAAGAAAGAAAGAAAGAAAGAAAGAGTGTAGAGTCGAAAGTAAGAAAGAAAAAAAAGAATGTACAGCCGAAGGAAAGAAAGAAAGAAAATAAGAAAGGAAGGAAGAGTGTACAGCTGAAAGAAAGATAGAAAGAAGACAAGAAAGAAAAAGTGCGAAGCCTAAAGAAAGGCAAGCAGGAAGATAGAAATTACTAACGAAAAAGTGTACAACCGAATCAAGCAAAGAAAGAAAAATGTGTGTACAGCAGAAAGAAAGTAATAAAAAGACAGAGTGTATAAGCGAAAGAAAGAAAGAAAGGGAGTACAGACGTAAGAAAGAAAGAAAGAAAGAAAGAAGAAAGAAAAAAGAAAGAACGAAAGAAAGAAAGAAAGACTGTATAGCCGAAAAAAAAGAAAGAAAAAAGAGTGTGCCGCCGAAAGATAGAAAGAAAGAAAGTAAAAAAGACTGTAAAATCGAAAGAAAGAAAGAGAGTCCGAAAGAAAGCATAAACAACAATATAACGAGAAACACTGAATTAATGAATGATAAAGAAATCCTACTATAAACCGATGATAAAAATACGAACAATAATAATCAAATGACAAAGGGGGAAATTCAAATTATGCCTTAGCGTTTTTCACGCGGAGAAAAAAATGACAGACTTGGTATTTTGTTATTTCCATGAGCAGTGGAGAAAGACAAATTGTGTTGTGATATTATTCCCATTGGAAAAAGATCTACATTAAAAATCATTATTTGAGAAACAACTTTCAACCTGGGCTAGAGTATTGACACCAATGTCAAACGTACAGCTATCTAACCAACTTGACTCAGGAAAGAAAAGCAACACATTTGCAGAGAAACAAAAAAGAATAAACATTCCAAAAGATGAAGGGCAACGACTGAAAATCAATATAATCGAAGAATAAAAGATTCAATAAGAGAATGTTAAAAAAAAACAACAAAAAAAAAAAAAACAATGACTTGATATTACGCCCGAGAAAAATATTGGTGAATGGAGATAAACCACTGTTTTGAAAATCAATAACATGTCAATAATGTCGCATTTCGAAGTTTACCTGATTCGATCACGACAGCCAAAACTAAAGAGAGGGAACAACAGAATTGAAGAGAATTATCGTTGTAAGTTCGAAAGAAATCGAACTTAATTATTTGTTATTTCGAAAAATAGTTTTTTTTTTTTTTTGATTTTGTCTTATTCACTTTATAGAATGTAAATAATATTTTAACTTCACGTTTAACTGATTTATTCGAGAAGTACTTGAGCCAGTATTTATGGAGGGGTATGTGAACAATTGGCAGGAAACAAAGATCTTATAAGCACAGATTAGATGTGGCACAAGGCCGAAAGCATGAGACCCGCAGTGAAGATTGAACTTTACTACTCAGTTGTAACGTGATAAATTTGCTAACCATTACACCAGGTCGAGGTGGCTTAAAATCTTAAATGACATGTTCGCAAATATAAAAAATCACGTGGGTGATGTGAGTAAAGGAAGAAAATTTTGCTGCTATCATTACTACTACTACTAATAATAATATAACTAATAATAATGTGGTCGAGAATCAAGATAAAGCATACAAAAACTGAAAGCAGGAGGGGAAAGAAAAAAGGGAGGGGAATTTTGAATGAGAGGAAAAATGAAGGTCACAAGGTGTAAAGAGAAATAAGTAATCGATGAATAATGTCATTAACTGAAGATGAAAATTTTCTAAAGAAAAGTAAATTGAAAATTATGAAAAAGGAATGACTCCAAATAAGCCGCTAGAAGAGAATATTATGATGTGAAACAGTAGAAAAAATAAAGAGAGATACGGAACATAGATAATATACAGAATAAAAACAAAACAATAAAGGGTGAGTATTGAAAGATTGTCGGGCGTGGGGGGAGGGGTCAAGCATAGAAAGTGAATAAGAGAAGAAAACGGGAAGATACCATTTGAAAGCTAAAGGATTAAATTTTCTAATTCCAGGGAAAAAAAATACTGTAGAGTATTTCAAATAGAAATTTGAATGATTTTTAGTCGATCTTCCGAAAATCCAATTAAATCTGTCATTTTTAACTTTTTTAGAGAAATTTAAACAAAATTTATTTTCGGTTTTTAAAAATCCCGCTAAAATAAAATATACATTTCTGAAACGTTACTTTCGTAAAATTAACAAATTTAAAGTTAAATTAATCTGTTCTGAAACAAATATCACTTACTTATAGCATAAAATTTTTTGGACAAACATTTCTTGACCTCGGTGTCTTGTTATTTTCATGTCTCTATCGGTAATCTGATGGCCGAATGTGTTGACAGGTTTAGTATGATGCATCAGACATAGATTTACGAATTCAAATTAAGTGAATAGTATAAAGAGAAATAGTATAAAAAGAGAAATGATAATCGTATAATAGCTTAATATAAGTAGAAATAGTATCACAGGTATTTTATATTTATTAGTTCCAGTAAAACGGCTTCTTCCAATGAAGAAGCTACATTTTTAGACTCACTCCCAAGAGGATGCTTTCCCAAGCACATTTTAATCTGTCCATGTCTAGATTTAACGGTTATCTTTTTCGCATATCGTCATAAACTGCGCCTCTTGCATCATACACTTACTCCTAATTCATTCAAGAATGCTCTTCTTTGAGTGGCTCTTAAGCCTTGTATAGGATGACTATTAAAGACAAACATTATCGGGATTCATAGGAAACTTAAGAAAGGAGGGAAAACACACTAAACTTGATGATACTAAAAAAGAAGATATAAACATTAGTATAACTAAAAATAGTGAAAATAATATGCAACTTGTTAATTAAGTAAAATTAATCTACCAAAAATAAAAATTTAACTTTTCTATGAAGTAACGGCTTTGGTTGTTTCCGATTACTCTTGTCAGCATGAGTGGCAAGCTAATCCTTGTTGTAGACGTCTTCTTAAAGTAAGTTGTGTTTCATCACAGTTTGTGATTTACATTGAAAATTTATTGTAGAAAACAGTGCTATCATATGGATAACTCAGTTGGAAATCCCAGGTAAAATAAAAAAAAACAAAAACTAGATGTTACGAACACTCGACTATCGAGAGCATATCAGCACGAAAGAATTTGAAAATGTAGCCACTGAGAAACGATGTGGGAACATTCCAAGGATCACGGACACACTGTGGGAAAGCCGAGTTCCGTTTAGTGGTCACTGCGGGAGAAGTAAAGAGAAATACCTGCATCATCTTATACTTTGAGATCCAAATTATGGAGGAATATCAAATGATTGACCAGCAAGATGCTTCATCGATCAACTGAAGATGGCACGTGAACCAGAAAGGAAGAATTGGGTTAAGGCATGGATGAGTGAAATGGTTGAAAAGAGGAATAGATTGACTGAGTTATGGAAGTTAAGAAGTGGCTTGACACGAGAAATGTAAAAGGGAAGTAAAAGGCAAAAATAAATAATGAAAGACATGAATGAAAGAAAACAGGAGAAATAAAAAAGAAATTATTAAAAATGTTCAATAGGAATGAGAAGCAAAGGGAAGAAGTAGAGACAAACAAAATGTCTGAAAGAAAGAAATGAAATGAGGCATTTTGGTGCATCACAGACAAAAAAAAACCTCTTCAAGTCGTACATTAATATTTTATTACTTTATATTGACTCTTGAGTTTTACTTGAATTTTCTCCTAAGTAGGTCTTTTGAATAATGATATTTTTGAGCTCAGGCTAAAAAGTACTACAGAAAGTCAAATTTGTATAAAAGAATAAAGTTAAGCCGGCCCACGCCACCCCCACAAAAGATGAGCGACTTTAAAGATGTTTACAATAAAGCAAGAGAATAAAATAATCTTTCAAGTTCTCTGTTTAAATATTTGCAATAAATAAAAAGATTGTTTATTTTTTATTTCTCGTGGAGTCGTAAATATATGTTTATATACATGGAACGATGGATCAAAAAGTTTGTAACCTGACAGAAATTTATATATAAATTAATTAACAATATATATATATATATATATATATATATATATATATATATATATATACAATTTATACTGTTTTAATGTTAATATGTCAACGTCGGACGTTTCGGTCTAATAAACCATCTTCAGGACATATTCATAAATTATAACATTATCAATACAACATGACAAAGTTTTATAAGATCAGCGCTTTCAGTTATTTGTTTGGATAAGTCTTGTTCTTATGTACATCGTCTTTGTCATGTTGTATTGATAATGTTATAATTTATGAATATGTCCTGAAGATGGTTTATTAGACCGAAACGTCCGACGTTGACATATTAACATTAAAACAGTATAAATTGTATATAAGGATTTTTGTTTGTTTTTTCCGTATATATTTTTCTTCATACTGTCGGATTTATATCCATATATTTGCTTACATATATATAGAGTGTAACCGGATATAAGAGGTCGGGACCAGAGAAGAAGTCTCTTATATCCGGGTTTCTCTTATATCCGGGTCTCTTATATCCGGGTTACACTGTATATATATATATATATATATATATATATATATATATATATATATATATATAAATTAATTAACAATTACATTAATGTAGGGGACCCCAATATCTCTATCCTTGAAACGACATTGTTTCTTCTCGAGGTCATCAGTTACCATCTAGTTATTTATGCTGAAGATACAACTATTTACTCTTATCTAAATAGAACGTCCGGTAGTTGTTAACTGGGGCAAGGAATGGCTTATACATTTTAATGCATCCAAAACGTAACTGCTATCCTTTAAACACTATAGAGAACATTTCTTGCCTTCCATCAACATAGTTAATGCTAATCTCCAGGAGAGTAACTTAATGTCTCTTCTTACTCTCACGTTTTTCCCTGGTATGAGAAGGAATGCTTATGCTGAATCAATTGCTAGGTCTGCTGTTAAGAATATTGTTTTGCTGTGACGTGTCAGACAATTTTTCTCGTCAGAATTCAACTTACACTTTTATAAATTCGTCCGTGCATTGAATTTTGCAGTTATATCCGGTCTGGTGCTCCCGTTATATATCCCGAGGTTCTCTAAAAAATTCAAAGAAGCGTCTGTAATGTTATCGGTCTTGACCTTGCATCTCGACTTCAGTCACTTTCCCACTGTCGTGACGTGGCTTACCACTGTCTTTTCAATAAGAGAGCTTTCTTCATTTTTAAGTCGACCGCATGGATTTAAATCAAGGATTTATTGGCAACGAGGTCTCATGTTTTTACTTATTAATTAGCTACATTGAACCGTACGTTCTATTCTATTCTTGTTTCTCTGCCAACTAGAATCTTCAAAACTAAAATGCAACGTCAATCGCAATCATCTGTTTTCCTGAATTCTTTTCTTTTATCCTTATTTCTCCTCATTAAAATTTTCTCATTCTCTTTCAATCTCAGCAGTCTCTTGCGTCTTAGTCGCATTATCGCCTTTCTTTGGGGGAAATGATTAAAAAATTCCATAACTACATAATATATTAAGAAATTATAATGATAAAAACAATAAGTCTACAAAAACACGATTAACCCATTTACCGAAACTAACAATGAAAAAATAATACGAAACATAATATATAATTTTCGATTCATTTTGATTTGATTTGTTTTTTATAGTTTATCAACCCGTTGTGCGTTATTCAAAGGCAAAAAAATATTTTGTATGAATATTTTTCTGGGTGTGAATATTGCAGTAACCATTCTTTGAGAATATCACTGAATCTACCAGATACAAGTTCTACTATTTAGACCATTGCTCGGATGAGCAAATACATTGATACATTTTTTGCTACATTTTTCAGTGGTATTTGCCAGTAAGTGAAATCGAACTCAGCTCTCCGATTTATTAATATCTAGACCAATATAATTTAACCAAAAAAAAAAAAATAAAGCAAAACAAAACAAAAAAATCAAATCAGATTCATTACTACAAAAAAATAAAATCCCAAAAAGGAAAAATGCTTCATTGATTTTCAACTAAACCAGCATGGAGAACATTTTAACACAACCCATATTCGCGCACGTACACGTACACGTACACACACAGACACACACACACATATATATATATATATTTAAGTAGAAACCCCTCTTTTATACATGTTTACCTATCATACTCTCTATATATGGGATAATGATATAATAATTTTTAAGAATATATACATATTATATTTATTTAAAAATTATAACATATGTATGTTATAACATCACTACAAAAATAGCCATTTTGTTACAACACCTCGGGTGTCCTTTCATGTCATGGTGTTGTAAGTAAAATAAAGAGATCAAAAACTAACCATTACCCCCCCCCACTAGAGAAATTTAGGGATGTTATAACATACATATTTTATAATTTTTAAGTAAGTATTATTCGATCTACTCTGTATTGAGCACATTTTTTTTTAAAAATAGTGTTTTTGGTTACTGGGAGTT
The DNA here is from genome assembly GCA_903632075.3 of Acanthosepion pharaonis. Taxonomy (NCBI): domain Eukaryota; kingdom Metazoa; phylum Mollusca; class Cephalopoda; order Sepiida; family Sepiidae; genus Acanthosepion; species Acanthosepion pharaonis. The sequence goes on along the minus strand of CAHIKZ030005388.1, from coordinate 2,645,165 downwards.
TATTCCGTTTACTCCAACCTCGTATTCGAATATATATATATATATATATATATATATATATATATATATATATATATATATATATATATATATATATATATATATATATATATATATATATATATATATATATTTGTGTGTGAGTCAAATGAAGTGTCCGATTTGTCTTTTTATGGCGGTCAGATGATTGTTCATTAATATCAATCTGTTTTACTTGCAATGCCTAAAGTGTCTTCCAACGTGATCAATACACAACCGAGCCAGGGTCAGAATGCCACACACATTGAGTTCGAACTCAATTTCCTTGCACTTTTCACTGATTTCTACTTACAATTTCTGAAAGATACGAAATGCTTTTCACGCTAAGTCTTTTATGAGCCTCCAAGAAAATGAAAGTTAGAAGTATCAGCCAGAGATAATGTGACAAAATCTAAATCGATTCGCTTTCTGGGGAAAAAAAAGTTCCCCAAGCCATTGACGAAAGAATTAACTCAGAAAATTAAAAATCTGCAAGAGAAATATTAACAAAATGACTTCTATTTTTGACACACTGTATATACACAAAATGTACACAGAGACACACACGTGCACACATATATACAGGGTTATTAAAAAAAGAATGGACCGATTTCATTACGCAATATTTTAATAAGGAAAATGGATAGAAAACTGATGCAAGAGTCACAATTATTCTACGCACAATCAACATTTATTTCCTGCATTGCATGTGTTCCATGTGGCCACCACCTGCAGCAAGGGCGACATCGATGCGACGAGAGAATTCCTCCCAGACACGTATCGGCATATCACGATCCACTGTGTAGCTCGCTGTTGTTATTCGATATTTAAGGTCATCCAGGTTAATGGGTAGCGGTGGAACATAAACTTTTACGTAAGTTTTACGTATCTCGTCAAGAAAAAATCCCACAGAGGATCTCGCAGGCCAAGCACAAAGTGCAAGGTCTTTGTAAGTGCTTGGATGAGGTATAGTCTGTAAGGTTTTAAATATAGACGTCTTCTTAGCACACGGCCGATAGTCGATCGAGAGATCGTAACCTCGCGAGTAGCTAGATTTGTAGACTAGCGTGGACTCCCTTCAAGCGCAATACGGATTCTCGCCACTTCTTCCTCTGAAACTGGTGGTCGTCTTGGACTTTTCCCTTACACAGACACCTACACTCTTGAAACTGCTTAAACCACCGTAGAATATTCTTAGGAGAGGGTGGATTAACGTTGAATTGACTTCGAGAAGCACGCAGAACCGTGACAACCGTATTTATTTTCACGAACTCGAGAACGCAGAACGCCTTTTGCTGAGGACTCGTCATTCCGGGGGGTAAACAAACAACTGAACGTTGCCGGAGATATGATGCGACTTCACCACCCCTGTGGCAGCCATTCAAAACTTCGAAAACTCTTCTTTCAAATGGTCACTGACTCATTCTATGACGATACTTGAGAACTGAAGGAATGCGTTATGAAAGTGATTCATTCTTTTTGAATAACCCTGTATGTAGGTGTGTTGGTTGATACATTAACTGAATAATGAGATGAGATTTTGAGAGATATTCTTATAAATATATATCGTACCTCATTGCCTTGACGTATAAATTAATAATAATAGAATTGGATAAATTATACGGTGGAAAGACAAAATTTGATATATATATATATATATATATGTATATATATATATATATATATATATATATATATATATATATATATATATATATATATATGTATTATATATATATATATATATATATATATATATATATATATATATGCAGGGATTGTATAGAGGAAATAACAATCCGATAACAAAACCACTATTTTTAAAAAGTGCTAAATAGAAAATAGACCAAATAATATTTATTGAAAAATTAAAACGTAAGCATGTTCTAACATCACTTTCAAACAAAATGGCTAGTTTTGTGATGATATTGTAACATGCTTATTTTATAATTTTTGAATATATATATATATATATATATATATATATATATATATATATATATATATATATTACTAAAATATATCTGCAAAAAAAATGTCAGTAAAGTCAAGAGGGAAACATTTCTTTACCGAAGCGTTTCGTCCTCTGATGGACTTTATTAAGTCAAATGTACAGATTTTATTTTGCAACAAGTATTTTCTTAAAACGCTCATAAATATTCACCATGCTAACCGTGAAAGTCAGGTAAACTGTAAATGACGTCACCTTCGTCCATTAGGGATTAAATAATATCACTTAGCGTCCAGCAACGTTTCCCTGACGAGGGGAGGAAAGTGTTTGAACGCACAGGGGCCTACGTTACGGCGGTGGGAACTGAAACCGAGATGCCAAGTATGGCCCACAATATTTCAGATTCTTATTTCGATATTATAAAGAATCTTTAAATATATTGTAAAAGCAGCAGACTGGATGGAGCAGTAATATTCGATGCATGGACGAAAGTTAAACTTATAAACGTCCAAAAGAGATTCTGGCGAGAATATTAGGTTGGTGCAAAAATAATGACGTAATAATGTCGTTTTGACGTTAAAAATACGTCAAAAACGACATTATTACGTCATTATTTTGCACCAACCTAATATTATCTGGCACTACAGAGTTAAGCAAATTTCCTAGCAACGGATTCGACATAATCTTCCCACTTCATGTCAGCGGAAAATGAGAAGGCACAATGAGGAATGTAACATCAAGCATCCTTCTTCTTCATTCGTCCTTAACCCGGGAAGGAGTCGTTAGTAGGCCGACGTACTGAGTTATCTAAAATTCTTCTCCATATGTTGCGGTCGTGTGCCAGAGCATGGGTGTCCGCAATCTGAGCGAATGGTTTTTGGTATGCTCATCATGTGGCGTGTCTTGGGCGTTTTAACTTGGCGGAATCCATCAGATTAGACCATAGCTAATGTCCTCCAACTATGTAGCTTGGCTTGGTCACGAACACACGTGGCCGTTGTAATTTCTCCCTGGTCGAGGTGATCCTTCACCCAGGGGTACCGTATTATCACCACCCACTCACGCGAGTTTAGCTCACCAGAGGAAAGTAATAGCAACTTGTGCCATCACGGGAGTATTTAAGGAGATGGTTGAGGACCAATGATCATATTTGCTCACGAAACGTACCTTAACGTAAACATTGACAACATATTATGAAATGGTTTAAGTCCGACAATTATTTAATATATTTTCGGTTTATACGTTATTTTTAGAGATATAATTTATTTAAGTAAATACTCTGTTTTTTTGTTTTTTTTTAAATAAACAGTATTAATTAAAAATACCATCCTGAATGTTCGAGAAATTTTGTAGAAATTATGTGTCCTCCAATCGTTCATTGGGTTAGCAAAGTTCAAATTTTATAAACAGTAATTTGAACTTTGTTAACCAAATGCTTCTTTGTGGTTAAATGGTTAACAGCACATCTGATCAAAGATGATTTCCATTGGGGTTGCAGGTTCGATTCCTGTCAGAAAAAGAACATAATTTCTACGAAATTTTTCTATCAGTCAGTTCAATTAATACTGTTTACTTAATAAACAGAGCATTTACTTAAATAAATTGTGTTTATAAAAAACATATAAACAAAAATATATTTCATAATTGTCGGACTTAATCCATTCATAATATATATATATATATATGTGGGGGGGGGAATATATAGAAAATAGTAAAGAACTCGTTAGGTAAATAATCCAAAGTTCTTTAGCATTTTTGTTATTATGTATGACTATCTCTCTCTCTCTATATATATATTTGGTTGGATTGAATATTTAATTATTTTATTTTATTTTAATTTAATCGCCAGATCGCAAAAACGTGAAACCCAGGGTCACAAACTCATATCAATCCAACCAAATATGTTAGCTCTATATCTGCTATTGAGCGCTTTCTAATAAGTACCGCGCATATAATATATAAATAATTATATATATATATATTTATATTGAGATACACACAATTTTCACACAGACACACACACACACACATATATATATGATTAATTACCAATGGATAACATAGTGATGAAGATGGTGATATTCAACCAAAGAGCATAACATGGCCACCTCTTGTTTCTGATTGGGGCCAAGTGCGTGCCTGTTAAAATAGGCACGGGGCCAAGAACTCTAATTGGCACTTGGGTGTTGAAGCGTTAAACACCGCGACGAACTGAGACATTTCGCTGGCTGTTTGCTTCACGTTTGTGACAGATAATTTCTTCATGCAAGTCAATCTCAAATCTTTGATTAGTCAATTTAGCCGCGCTCAAAAGTAATGTGGTGTGCCAACCAGAAATTCAGGTTACAAACACGCACACAAGCCTGCACACCAACAGACCTATACACTACATATGTATATATCTAGTAAAACAATAAATATGTAGCCTAATATCGAAGAAAGCAATTTATATTACGCAAGTAATGTCGTTACATGTCAATGCACTTAATTCGATGGAGACTTTTTATATCTTAAACAACAACTTTTTAATATGAAAGTATACATAACAATTCTGTACGTAACTTCATGAGAAGCAAGAGAGGATTATTATATATATATATATATATATATATATATATATATATATATATATATATATATATATATATGTACTTATTAATAATAATAATAATAATGATAATAAAAATACTACTAATAATACTAATAAAATAAAAATACTTAAAAAAGACAGCAAAAACGAATGCAACCGACCAGATACAGAAGCGATGGCAAGATAAACCGCTTCATGGCTAATACTCTGCCCGTACCAAACAAGCTGACGTAGACAAAACTCGTACCCATCAGTGGCTACGTAGTGCAGGGCTGAAAGCGGAAACTGAAGGTTTTATTCTTGTTGCGCAGGACCAATGCTTGCTAACTAGGAATTATCAAGCACATATACTAAAATATAGTGTTATCCCAAAATGCAGATTCTGTAATAAATATCCAGAAACGATTGATCATCTTGTATCAGGTTGCACGATATTGGCACCCACTGAATATAAGACCTGGCATGACAGAGTGGGCCAATATCTGCACTGGAAAGTTTGCAACTTCTACGGGAAGAAAACTGAAAGAAACTGGTATGAACACCACCCAGACTCGGTTACGGAGATAGGACCTGTTACAATTCTATGGGACTACACAATACACACTGACAGAACAATCAAAGCTAACCGCCCAGATATTGTTATTAAAGACCACAAACAAAAAAAGTGATTCCTTATTGATATAGCAGTCCCTGCTGACTGCAATGTATCTTTGAAGATATTAAAAAAGCTGTCAAAATACAAGGACCTTGAAATAGAAATCTCGAAAATGTTGCATATGGGAACATCAACAATCCCTGTTGTAGCTGGAGCCCTAGGACTGGTTGGAAAAGATTGCAAGTCCATGCCTCAAGGAGATACAAAAAATTGTTATGACAAGTACAGCGCACACTTTACGAAGAGTTTTATCTATGTAATATTTTTTTTTGTCAGTGGAAAGTGTCATGGTGCCATTTCTAACCTTAGGTCCCTGGGCGGGACCCGGAAAGAAATGTGTAAACGCCAGAATCAAAGAAAATAATAATAATAATAATAATAATAATAATAATGGAGATAGGACCTGTTACAATTCTATGGGACTACACAATTCACACTGACAGAACAATCAAGGCCAACCGCCCAGATATTGTTATTAAAGACCATAAACAAAAACGGTGCCTCCTTATTGATATGGCAGTCCCTGCCGACTGCAATGTATCTTTGAAGATATTCAAAAAGTTGTCAAAGTACAAGGACCTTGAAATAGAAATCGCGAAAATGTGGCATATGGGAACATCAACAATCCCTGTTGTAGTTGGAGCCCTAGGACTGGTTGGAAAAGATTCCAGTAGACTAATTGAAGGGATACCTGGAAGCCCATGCCTCAAGGAGATACAAAAAATTGTTCTGACAAGTACAGCCCACACCTTACGAAGGGCTTTATCTATGTAATCTTTTTTTTTTTTTTTTTTTTTTGTCAGTGGAAAGTGTCATGACGCCATTTCTAACCTTAGGTCCCTGGGCGGGACCCGGAAAGAAATGTGTAAACGCCAGAAATCAAAGAAAATAATAATAATAATAATAATAATGATAATAAAAATGTTATTGTACACGGTTGTATTAAAAAGTGCTCAATACACATATAAAGAAAAATGTTTAACATGATGAGCATTTAAATATTGGCCTATATCGCCTGAGAATACAAAAAGTTTCAATCTAAGTTTGGGTTATTCCCTGATCTCTTAATTGTTATATATATATATATATATATATATATATGATAAAATAAAGAACAAATAGGAAACGTTTATCAATCTAACATGTGTCATTCTTATTTAGTCTTCGCCAGAGAATGAGCTATGGACCAAAAGAAGAAAGACATTCTGGGATTTTTACTTTTGTGCTTGATTTTCATTGGCTATACATTTTTCCTATACGTTCAACTTGTTAAATCAACGTCAGTATGATTTGTGGCATTCCTAATTCAAAGAGAGACTGCGCGCCCATTTGAAGTTTGAAGAAAGTAGCAGATTCTAAGCCTAGCAGAAAAATTGTAAATATTGCTTTATCTGTATAAGTATATAATACTTTTAGTTTGTCTAAGTCGGGTTGAAACCTCGTTAGTGTTTCCTGCACCATTTTATTTTATATATATATATATATATATATATATATATATATATATATATATATATATATATATATATATATATATATATATATATATATATGTGTGTGTGTGTGTGTGTGTGTGTATGTGTGTGTGTGTGAGAGAGGGGGAGAGACGAAACACAATCTGAGTTGGTAAACTGGTGTGAATAAGAATAAGAAATCGAATAGCAGAGTTCGAATTCCATTCGCGTTCTTAAACCTTCACTCATGAGCAAATACCATTGAGTAAAGTAAGGATTCATCTCAGAGATTAAATCTCAGAGAAGAATGATTGACTTATTTGGCGTTGACTGGCAACCAATTTATGCGTAGGATAGCATTGATTTCAAAACCTGACACAGGCCGTTTGAAGCAACAATTTCATGTATTCTTTTCTTCCGAAAACAAGTGCAAGCCTTCACCAGGGAATGGTGCCGGCGGCAGGGGGGTTCTCAGGTATATGTAAGTATTTTCCACATGCTATCGTTTATACGATATGCACGTCTAATTAAATTCTAATGTTCCAAATAATAGTATATTGTAACGAAAATCCCTCATCTACCAGACAAATTATAATATTAATTCCCTTAAAATATTTTCCCAGTGACATTTAGTCTGGCTCAAAAAGCAACTTTTCCTTTTAAACAGAAAATCAAAGATGTAACTTCCTTCTTTCGTATTTTTAGGTACCATAGAATCACGCGATATTCTAACGTTCGCTTCGTGACTTTTATTTCGATTACAGTTTCCATTTTTAGTTCTGTATATCTGATTATTAAAATTTAAAACAATCGGTGATCCAAAATTGTTCGATTGAAGGCCCTAATTAAATTGAGATTGATATTTCCGAAACGAAAATCTCTGTATACGAAACAATAACAACATATAGTTTTCTGTGTCCTTAATTAAATTTGCCTTTTTCCTTAAAGATAGTAAAATTCATTTTCATTTTACGTTTGAATCACAAAACAAACTCCGATCTTGTTGCAGGATAAGGAACAAAGGATCAAAATAGACAGGATTTTCCGAGGAAAAGCATCTATTGTTTAAGTTAGAAAAAATATAAATGAATATATTTTGTATTTATTTTTTCTTTTGTATTTTTCCGTTTCTTCAAATACCTCTCTCTCTCTCTCTCTCTCTCTCTATATATATATATATATATATATATATATATATATATAACTACGAAACTAAAGAGCCGGGCAAACCTACCTAGGTTTCACCTACGCGGATCGTCAGGGTACGCCGGCCAAAGAGGTATACTTCCGGACGAGTATACTTACTTATATTATTATTATTATTATTATACATACACACACACACACACATATATATATATATATATATATCTTATCTTATATACTTACTTATATTTATAAGATTATTATTATTATTATATATATATATATATATATATATATATATATATATATATATATCTTATCTTATAAGGTACTTTTAGCTAAAACATCTGATTCGTGATAGTAATTAGGGAAATATGTATATAACAGAGGTTCCCAACCCCATGGGTAGTATGCACAGAAACACGACTCTTCTTATGCCCTTTTTCGTCGATGGCGACGATCGCAGCAGACAATAAGTGATCTTAAATCACAGATTAATTCATGGCTGAAACAACCGATGCACGATCGGCACGTTTTTTTTTTTTACATCAACCAAATTACTAGAAGTCTATGGAGTCATCCACCGAGGGACATTTAGATCTTTGTCTAACCTCTACGACACACTGGACTCTATTCTTTTCATAGCTCTTTGCTTCTGTGAAAACAGTAGCTCCCCACCCTACTCGATCCTGGACAACCACACCCCAGTTCGCAACATTGGTAGAAAATTCCATTATTGAACTTCTAAACTGGTCCTTGAAGTGAAGCTTGGTTCTGGGCACATCTATTTGCTAAGTAGATAAATTATTTCTGGTCTTTATTTCTAAATAGCTCAATAATTTATTTTAAGTAAATATCATTTTTGTTATCTAAGTAATTTATTTAGTATAATATATATATATATATATATATATATATATATATATATATATATATATATATATATATAATTTTAAATAGATAGAGGAGGGAGAGAGAGAGGGGCAGGCAGGCAGGCACGGTGTAGCAATGGATAGCGGCTTGGATTGAGGAATCAGACAGCCGAATTCGAATTCATTACATTCACTTACGTGCTAATGCTCTTGGGAAAGGTGTGAATCCTCTTCTTCTCCCTCCAGATATGGGTAAATAGCAGAACAGACTGGGTTCTATAGCACCAGGTCTCTCTATATGGCCCTTCAAAAAGTGTGGATAGAAACCTTCACCAGCATAATCAAATCTCATATGCTGCTGTCGGGCTGTCGGTTTCTAGAAAAACTGACCTGCTTGACCCTCATACGTCGAATATTATATATATATATATATATATATATATATATATATATCTCTCTCTCTCTCTCTCTCTCTCTCTATATATATATATATATATATATATATATATATATATATATACAGGGTATTCCAATAACTTGGACTGATTTTACATGTGAACTAATTTTAAGCGTCTAATGAACGTCTTTTCCTTTCAGATTTGGACATTTGGGTGATATTATTTTTCACATATAATTGCCATGACTTAAATAATATGATCCAATAGAGAAATAAATAAATTTTCACCAATAACACTGATTTATTTACTACTGACTTTGATCCTTCTTAATGAACCATCCTTATATATAATCCGTTTTAATGAAACACCCTTATACATATGTGTGTGTGTGTGTGTTTGCGTTTTAATCAACTTATATCAAGCAAGTCGATACGACACAATGTGTGAATGAGTATGAAAGAATATGAGAAAAAGAAAAAATATTATTAAGGGAAGAGAACAACAAACGAACAACAAGCGAAAAGGAATTAAGAAGCCATAAGATAGCGTTTGATCAAAGCTCACATATGTAACTGTATGCAAAATAAATGAAATCATTTCAAGACATTATAAGTAATGATAAATGTGCTTCGAGGTTGACTGATGTGATAGAAAAATTCCTAATCTCCTTTAGTGATGCTGAAACTAAATTGCTTATCGGAACGTACGATGGAACAGCTCTGATGGCAGGTGAACAAAATGGAGTCCAAATCAGATTGAAGGAGAAAGAGGGCGTAAATGTTATGGTTTCATTCACTGTTATGAAAAGAAACTTAGTTCCGTGTACAAATGCTGAGAAAGTTAATGGGGTTAAGATATTCTTCGCATTTTCGCAGCTTTCGTCAATTTGCATCTTCGAGTGCAAAGTGGAAAAATGCCTTTAGAGATTTTTACATCAGCATTCCACTACCTTGTGACACAAACTGCTTCTATAAACCCAGAATAAAGGAGTTGCATAAAATCTGGAAAAGGGTATTTCAAAATATTTTGCATAGTAACGAAAGTAAGTTAGAATGGGTGAAACTGATAATTCACTTTTTTATTTTTTTTTATAATATTTTACATACAATGTTTTCAAAAGCAGAGGAACTTTTAACATGATACAGTCAAATATAATATATGCTCAAAATAAAATATATTTTATTTAATATCTTTAAAATTGTTATAATGATGAATATTCTGAAAATATTATCTAAGAAAAAATAGCAAATATTGAACAATTAAAATATTTCATCTATACATAACTATCTTTGCTTTGATGACATTAATATTAGATCGGCAAATCTTATTAGCGGCCTGTTTTAAAACGCCGCGAACCTTCTTGGCTAAGGACGCCATCCCAGGTACAGACATATTCTACTACAACGAGAGGTATTGTCAGAAATTTAATTTCTGTATCTATCTTTCTATCTCTCTTACTTTCCTTCCTCCTCTTCTTTTCCCCCTGTGTGCAGTGTAAGAACTGCTGCTGCTGTGTCACGTGGCGAAATCGTGTCTAACGATTGGTCGTACGTGATTTTCCCGCTTGTTTTCGACTAGATTTGAGGAAACTAGTCAGTAGCAGCCAGAAAGAAAAAGTGTGTTCGCAGTGTGAAGAGGAAGTCGTCTTGTCTTGCGACGAAAAGAAACTTGCTTGAAGATAACCTGTTTTTGCTCTGACAAAAAAAGGTGTGTTCGCAGTGTGAAGTGTATTATGATGGAGTATACTTGTATTATCAATTAATATTGCTCTAAAACATGGATATATATATATATATATATATATATATATATATATATATATATATATATATACAGGAATGTTCTTTTAAATGTTGTGCAATAGAACTTGAATCCGATTGTGTAAAGTAAGTTTTCCTGGTAGCTTTGTCTTTGTGAAACCATCATATATATTTACGTTTTTATCACAGATACAATCTCCCAAAGGACATTTAAATTGATATACAATGTTGCAAAAATTAGTTGACGGAGAAGAGTTATTGTGGATGACTAAGTTGGTTTTATTAAATTTAATATAGTATATAATTAGTTTTGTTTGTTTTTTTTACTGGGATCAGTGGTGGATATATTAGTAATTATGAATTTTTTTAATCTTGTTTGTAGTTAGACTGTATTTGACTGCGGTATAGTAGGTTGATATGTTTAGTGGTATTTGAAGAAGTATTGTGTTGTTTTTGGTTTATGTTAATATTTCTAATAGATCGTCTAATTTGTTCATCAATAATGTAATTAGGAAGTCATTATTAATGAGAGTTTGTTTAATGTCTTTTTAATTCCGTGTAGAAAATTGTTTTCACGGAATAGTTAACTTTTGCACGATTTATTAAATTTTGTATAATCGCTGTTTTGTAATAGTAAATACATTCTCAATCTAAGTTAGCTAAGGAAACATGAAGACCCACTTCAGACCACAATTATTTTGGAGTTTTTGAAATTCAATTTGTTGCTATGCTACCAGGGATGTAAAAGATGGTACATTTATAAATCAATTGCTAAGTTTGATGAAAATTGGTTATCAACGAAAAATAAAAAAGAAACCAGTAAAAATCGTCATTATTCGTTATTTACGCTGGTTTTCACTATCAAGTTAAATGACTGTAAAAAAATCAACTTATTGTTGGCTACAAGTGAGTGTAGTGTGTATAGATTGCTTGGAAATTGGGGGAGTCTTTAGTTTAAAATTTGTGTTGAAATCGATTTTTCATTTTTCGCATTTTTTCGCTAAACGCAGTGGCGTAGAAATAAAAATGTGGTATCATTGAACTCGTCGCGATGTATGTAACCTACATACCGAGTTTGAACGAAATCGAAGGAAAAATGTTGAATTTATTGATTTTGATCGATTTTATCTGTTATTGATTTTAAAAAATTATCGATTTTTTACGCTAAGAACCTATTTCTTACATTGTAGAATGTATGAGCTAAGTTTGGTCAAAATCGGTTGGATGTATCTTGAATGAAAAGATATCACACAGAGAGACAGTCTGACAGAAATACTGTGTTTTATATATAAAGAAATTAATAACGAAATTAACATATTTTATTTAGATTCTTTTTAACATTTTAGATCACTTTACCTAGTCTACGTTTCTGGATAATCATAGGATTCACGGACTTAAAATTTTAAGTAAAAGTTAACTTAAAACGTCGATATCATGTACTAATGAGTCTGTCTATATTTCTGAGATGAGGTATTATGTACAGTATTTACATTAGTCGGACAATTGTCCTCATCTTTGTCGCCATATTTGTCACAACGTTTCGGCCGTTGTACGCTCCGGCCTTCTTCTTGAATCCTAGGTGATATGAAGCCTATTAATTAGTAAATTCAGAGGGTAGCTCCAAACATTTAGCCTATAGCATATATATTTTTTAATCATTTCATCCAAGAAAGGCAATCTAGCCATTAAGATACAAGCGGTTACTGATTGTTAGAGAATATAAGAAAAATTATACTATTAAAAAGAGAAGAAAATAAAAGAACATGTATTAGGAAGTCAGAAAATTATAATTAACACTGCATTTAAATGTTTGAAAACCAAAGTTGACAGGAAAGAGAGTTCCACAAGCGAGAACTAAGAACATACGGTTAGATCTTGCTATTTCAACTGTGTGTGATCTAGCTATTTCAACTGTGAAATATATATATATATATATATATAACGTGGCGTAAACGATATCGTTGTAGAAAGCGAATTCAGCTGGCCAGGTTCGAATTACTGTTTTATTCATTTTGTTCTAATAATATCTCATAATGTTCACATAATACAGGGTGCGATATATATATATATATATATATATATATATATATAAACGACTCTCCCGTCGAGATTCGACGTATGAGGGTCAAGCAGATCAGTTTCCAGGAAACCGACAGCCCTACACCGGCACATGAGACTTGATTATAGTGGTGAAGGCGTCGTGCAGGACCATCCACACTTGTTGAAGGGACGAATACAGAGACCTGGTGCACCGAATGCCACAAGGTTCCCAAACGACCCTCCACAGGTTTTGAATTCAGAGTTGTCCTTCTCCTAGACCAGTTGACATCCAAGGCTATAGAACCCAGTCTGTCCTGCTATTTTGCCCATAGCATACACACACACACACACACACACACACACACACACACACACACACACACATATATATATATATATATATATATATATATATATATATATATATATATAAGGGGTGCGATGGATAAATTGTCTAAATGACACAAAAATGAAAATAACAGTGACATCTCATTTTAACAGATATATTTACCCAAATCAAAATGGAATATCTTGAAATACTATAGAATAAATTTATTCAATAAAATCGACATTGGTTTCAACCACTGCCAACAGACGATTTCAGAATTTCCTGTGCCTTTCCTGGACGGTCTCTTCGTTTAAGTTTGTGAATGCAGCCATAATTCTTGCTTTCAGTTCATCTTTGGTATTACAAGGAGTTTTGTTGGTCTCTCGATCAACTGCGATGTACACTTAATAACGAAATAGGTAACAGTCTGGTGAGTTAGGTGCCCAGATGTAAGGAATTATGTGGTCGCAGAAATTTTCTGACAGCCATGTTTGATTTCTGCTTGTGTCGCATGATGCAAAGTCCTGCTGCCAGATCTGGGGTCTTTCCCCAGCCACCCTCTTGACACATGGCAGCACTACCTTCTCAAGGCACTTGATGTAGACTTCCGTGCTGAGAGTGAGGCTCACAGCAAAATATTCGGAAATTCTTTTCTCATCAGTATGTTCAGAGTGAGTTTTCCGAGCAACCGTGCCTTTGCATTCACTATCAGACCCAACCAACTCTTTCTGAATCCACTGCACTGTCACCCAAATACACTGAAATTTTCATACTGGAGATGCCGGTGCTAATGCCAAGCATTATAGCATGCCATTGCAAAATTTATGGCGGAGGGAATTTTGTCATGGTGCCCTTATTCTTACAGAAGGAGCCCAACTACCGTGTAGTCGACAAAATCAAAAAGAAACAAAGCGCATGCGCGAAATTAAAAATATAAAATGGTGATAATTTACCCATCGCACCCAGTATATAAATTGAGCTCTTCTTTCTCTAGCGGAGTGGTCTCCCTTTCCTGTCTCCAATGTTGTTTTGAATTCAGCATTGTCAGTTTCCTAGTCTTGCTGTCATTCAAGTCTACAGAGTTGTGCCTACCTTACTATTTTCTGGGTGGTAAAGAAGAATGCAATATATTCGGCCGAAATTATTTGTTTTATTTTCCTAGTACGCAATCAAAATTATCATTAACTTCCCTACTTGAGATATTTTTTTCATTTGGAGAATTTTGAAGTATTTTAAAACTCTTAAACTTGTAATGTAATTATTAATATTAGAGAAGACACTTCACTAATAATAAAAATTTAACTCCGTCCGTTTCATCCAATCTAAAGTTTCAAGTAGTTATTCTTCAGTATCGTTTGCATTTGGGCAGTTCTTATTCGTCAAGAGATCAATTCGTATTTTGATTATATCTGGTTTCATAAGCCGGTTGTAACCTTATCGCAGCCAGTTCAAGAGGTACTTCTTTTGTTTTCTAGTGGCATATAAAGCATCAGTACTTGTCGTATGAAAGTTAATGAAGAGAAGGCAAAGGGCAGTAATAATTCTGTCCCACTGAAATACTATCAACGAGTAAATGTCAGAACCGGTACGCTTCTTTCTAATAAAATGTCTGAACCACCGACTGCAGTCAGAAAACAAGGCGCTTTATTTTTAGATATCCAGCCTTATAACTACTATCTCTTTCTCTCCCTCTCACCTCCTTGCTCTGTTTATATATATATATATATATATATATATATATATATATATATATATATATATCCAGGGTTCCCAGGTGGGAAACATTTTATTTTTGTTGCTTTGCTATTTTAGACCTTGCCTGGATGTTCTACCTCCCCGTATCCGTGCGGGTTTGGTTTGATTGTCAAATTGAAATCGACCGCTGGTATAGAGCGTATTTATCTTATTACAAGTCACTGGCGACCTGATGATTGTGAACAAATACAGGAAATTCATAGTAGTAGCCAGTCATTGCTGAGGTGGTCATTTGAATTATATATATATATATATATATATATATATATATATATATATATATATATATATATGTCTGTGTGTGTGTGTGTGTGAAAAGTGTGTGTATATAAATATAAATGCATATATATGTGTAATATGTCATATATATTATTATTTATATGTCACATGCACGGTACTTAATTAAAACCGCTCCGAGATAGAGCTAACATATTTGGTTGGATTGATGTGAGTTTGTGACCCTGACTTTCACGCTTTTGCGATCATCAGAAAACACACACACACACACACACACACACACACACACACACACACACACACACACACACACACATATATATATATATATATATATATATATCAAATTGTAGGAAAAGGAACAGTAAAATTACAGCGTTCAGAACATTAATTTAAAAATCGTGCTCAATACATAATGTAGAGCCGTAAATATTTATTACACCATTATTCTCCACCTGATGAGACGTCTAAAAAAGGTTTTCCCTTCTTTGACGTTGAAACGAAAATGTACAATTTCGTAGTGGATATATGTATGTTCTAATGTAAAACTGCATAAGATAATTAGTTATGTGTTTCCGAAGTGAATTTTTGCCTTTGTTCTTAAATCCTTAACAATTCCGGTCATGTGCAATGGCACAAAGACGCTCTTTGAAATTTTACAACAATGTAAATATAATATACGGGACGAAACTTAGTTAATAATTGAATTCTTGTGAGAGGTTATAGTTTGCTTGTTTTTAAAAAATGTTTAGGTTTAACGTAGATATTTCTAAAAGACCATATACTATAAACATTTCTGAACATTTGTACTATATTCATAATTAATTTTGTTAAGTGCTGGTTTTAATTTTGAATAAAGAGTGTTTCGAGAATCTGTAGTTTCTGCATATTGCTTTATTGGTGAAGTATACAGGTATTGTCGACAAATATACTTTTAATTATTGAACTTGGATAG
Source organism: Acanthosepion pharaonis (assembly GCA_903632075.3). NCBI lineage: Eukaryota > Metazoa > Mollusca > Cephalopoda > Sepiida > Sepiidae > Acanthosepion > Acanthosepion pharaonis. The sequence goes on along the minus strand of CAHIKZ030005388.1, from coordinate 2,629,006 downwards.
GAATGTTTTTGCAGATGTTGAGCTATGGAAGATGAATCATTCATATGTAGAGTGAGCCGTCTCAATAACGTTATTGTAGAATGCGCAACATTAGCTGTTTTATCGGAGTTGCAGTCTCCCAAGGGATGTTCAAATTGATAGAGAGCGTTGCTTTTCTGCAATACGTGAGTTGGCTAGGGAGGTGTTATTACGAATACTAATGTTGATTGTATCAAATTTAGAATAAAATATAATGAATTTTACTTTTTACTGGGATATATTAGCATTTATGAGATTTTTAGAATTTTTTCGTATTGTTTATATTTAGAATGCATTTGATTACGATATAGAAGATTGATGTGTTTCGGGTTATTCGAGGGCGTATAATGTTCTATTTGATTTATATTAAAATTAGTTATAGATAGCGATATATATATATATATATATATATATATATATATATATATATATATATATATATATTATAAATTAATTGATTTAAAATATGGTTTTTCCGCTACACAGTTCCATGTTACAAAATGGAAGGTCCGAATTTAATTTTGTAATTAAATTAAATTAATTAAATTCGCTTGAGGATGAAATGGAACTAATGTCTTTAATTTAATTACAAAATTAAATTCGGACCTTCCATTTTTTAAACATGGTTAGAACTGTGTAGCGAAAAAAACATATTTTAAATCAATTAATTTATAATATTAATGCTCTCTAAATTTACATTGAGCACTATTTTGCAAAAATAAAAATATCTATAAGAACACCGGATTATATATCTTACTGTTCTTTCTTTTTATTTTTATACACACACACACACACACATATATATATATATATATATATATATATATATATATGAAAGAAAAAACAGATGAAGTAAAATTCTACTGTTGGTAACATTTACCTTTAAAAAGTGATCTATACGAAGTAGTGCAATATATTAGTATTTTTATTATAGAAGATTATAACAAAAAACATGTTGAAATCGCTACACAGTATTTTTCGTGTTCCGGCAACTTTGTATCTCTCCAGACAACTGCCGATTAAATGGTTTTTGGGAAAATTCTAAAAGCAAAGTGTTACCTCTTCTTCAAAAGATAAAGGGAGGTGTGAGAATACAGGTCAGAATTAAAAATAGACTTAGGGCGTGTCTTAATCAACCAATTAAAAATCAGATGTACGCTAAATAGAAATGAAGCTGAGGTAGAGGGTGGTATTTTTTCATGACATGAAAAAGCGGAACCTAGACAGGTCATCATTGACAATTATGGAAGACATGTAAGCAACAAATTTTGTTGAATATATGTTTACCGTAATTTTATCACCCCCTCTCTACAAGAGGTAAAATTTTGCTTTTGGAATTGTCTTAATAATCATTTAATCACCAATTACTCACTTTCGCCCGAAGAAGCACAAAGTTCCCGAAACACGAAAGCTATTGTGTAGCGATTTCAACATGTTTTTCTTATAATAATAATAATAATAATAATACGTATATATATATATATATATATATATATATATATATATATAATAATATATATATATATATATATATATATATATATATATATATATATATATATATATATATATATATATATATATATATATATATATCACTTTGACCTTTATTTTTACTGGGTAATCATATCTGAGTAGACACTTAATTTATTTATTAAACAACATATTTATTTATTTTCGTATACTCTAATGTGAGTATCCGCTAAAAATAACGTTTAAAGTGATAAAAGTCTGGTGGATTAATAAATTAAAAAAAAGTTCATTACTTCTTTAGAACTATATATTAACAGGAGAAAATGTCGTCATATCCAACATGTTTTCAGACCATTTCAGCCACGAATTACGTCGATTAGGGAGATTGAAAGCACGTCTGATCTAAAGGGAACGGTGGTTCGAATCCTGTCGGAGATCGCATAAATCCTTTAATAAGATTTCACAAATATTCAGGCCGATAGACGAAAATAAATAAATATAATGTTATACTTATATTAGCGTAAACTCAATTATGTGTATCCTATAAAAAAAAATTAATAAAGACGTTTAAGTAATAAAATATATCCATGTATATATTTGTGCGTGTATGTACGTCAGTTATCAGCACGGACAATGGAATTGTCATGTGTCGAGCTAAACATTTTTGCTCTGCAAAATATATTTTGTCCTTTTATAAGTCTACCGTTTGTCCGTCCGTCGAATATTGCTGCCACATTTGATTTGGTACTTCTACTTTCTAGATCTTATTGAGATATTTCAAAGAAGTATCTGCAATATTATTGATCTTGACCTGGCATCTTCGCTTCAGTCCCTTTCCTACCACCGTAACGTAGCTTCTCTGTCGTTTTTCTATAAATATTTTCAATGTAATTGTCCTTATGAGTTTCCTCTTTTAAGAGACTAAGCGAAGTACTAGATTGATAGCAATTGTTAAATTGCTAGACGTAACTGTAAGTTATATGGCAAGAGTTTCTTCTCCTGTACTTCTCACTTGTTGAAATCTCTTCTGGTTTCTTTCTTTCCAGTTAAATTTGATCTCCAAACATTTAAATTTAATTACAATTGTTATCTTGAGTCTAAATTTCAAATTTCACCCAGAGATTCATTTCGCATTAATAAAATTGGAAAAGGTAGGCATTCATTTCTTCTAGCACTGGTTATGGCTTAAATTTCAGCAAAAGTTTGAAGTTGGGAGAGCAGCCGGTTTCGGAGACGGATAAATATTAATTTCAACTGTTGCCAGAACATTACGGACCAGCAGAGCAAGTTAACGCCCATTATTTCACAGGTATGATAGATATGAAGTGAGCTTATGTGAATGCGCACTACAACCTTTAATTAGTAGAGGTACAATGATGTATTCAATCCAGGTCATCATAGATCTCTAAATAATCTAAATTGAGAGGAGAATATGCTCACCTCCTTAGGGTTAATTAGGGGTTTCTACCTTATTGTCTTGACAAATTGAGAATAATAACATAATGTTACGCAAATAGCTTCATCCAGCATGCTCTTATTTCGATTGGTTGGAAAACTGTGACATCGAAAGGCATGGGACGTGGCTAGAATGTTCGCATTCTGACCACATCTGATTTTTCAGGAAGTAGACATCCTGAAGTTATCGGTCTGGAGGGGGGCGATCCCAGCGTGCGGCACCTTTGGAAAGTGTTTTAAAACAATGCCACGGGTTGACCCAAGCCTTGTGTGTTAAATTCGGAACCTTTGGGGGCCGTCATTAGCTGTGCTAGCACGAAGTCACAAGTCATCGTGAGTCATCAGGGTTTGAGTGTGCTGGCCTTGTTGATCACGCTAGATAACAGGCTCTCTCCTAGAAACTCTAACTAAAACACAGGGGGGAGGGTCTGCGGGTTTTGAACAAATACAAATGTGCCTGAGCGAGCGTCTGCAATAGGGATTGGTTATCCGCCCTAATAGACGGGTATCCTCGAATACGAGTGGTCTGCTATATATATATATATATATATATATATATATATATATATATATATATATGTGTGTGTGTGTGTGTGTGTGTGTGTGTGTTTGTAAAATTTCCTGATAAATTATATCTGTAAAAGGACACTGTGAATAAAGACAAGAGTAAGCTCTCGTTTTTGAAACATGAGAACTCTTATGTAAGGAAGGAATCATATTTTTAAACAAAAAATATTATTATAATATAAGCTCTACTTGTATGGAGCACTGTCTTCTTAAAATAAAAACAAAAATACTAAGGACCCCGGATTATGCACCCAACGTGTTCTTTTTTATTTTCTGCATACCTGCGTACTTATACATATCTCTCTCTCTCTCTCTCTCTCTCTCTCTCTCTCTATATATATATATATATATATATATATATATATATATATATATATATATATATATATATATATATTAAGGTATGCTATATTTATGTGATAAATCAGAGATAGAGCGCATATAAATATAAATAAACTTGAAAATAAATACAAAGATAAATAAAAAGAAGTAAAATAGATTAATCCAAATCAATATATAAGTAAATGGATTAGGCAAATAATAAACAATTTAAAAATTAAGAAAGCAAATATTATAATAAAATAAAATAATTTGAAACATAACCGTTAAATTGTTTATCTTTCTATGGTTGAAATTGCCAAAGAATCAAGTTGTTAAAAAAGAAAGAGAGAGAGAGAAAAAAAACAACATTAGTAGCTTCAACTTAATTCACATTTAAAATAAGCCCAAGTTAGTGGAACACCCTATATTTCTCAAAATTACACAAAAATGTCTTGTGATACTATGGAGTAAATTTATTAAAAAAAATCACCATTGGCTTCAAACACTGTCACCAGAAAACTTCGGAATTGTCTGTAGCACTTCTGGACTGTCTCCTTCCTTAAGTTGGTGAATGCTGCTATAATCCTTACTTTTTGTTCATCTTTGGTGTTACAAAGAGTTTTGTTGGTCGCTTGCTGATCTACGCAGCTCACATAATAATTAAGGGGGTTGCACATATGGGGAGTTAGGTGGCCAGACGTAAGGGGTGATGTCTGACAGCCATGACTGGTTTCACCTGCTTGTGTGGCATGGTGCAAAGTCCTGTTGCCAGACATACGGTCTTCCAGCAGCCACCCTCTTGAACCAAGTCAGCACTACTGCCACAAAACACTTGTAGGCCTCCTCAATGAATCTGCAGCCTTTCCCAAAATATTCAGGAGTTCTTTTCTTATCAGTACGATTAGAGTGAGTTTTCTGAGCTATTGTACCTTTGTAATTACCATTATAATCTTTCAAAATCTTCTGCACTGAAGTGTTCCTATTGGAGGTTCCGGTGCGAATGCTAACATTACAGCATACTGTTTCCATATTTTTGTCGGTGTGACTTGCGTCATGGTGCAAATTATGAAGTAGGTCTGAAGCTGCTAACAAGTACTTAGTACTAATATTTTGAATTTTAATCTTTTCATCGCAATTATTCAACCCGTCAATTAAAGATCAATATCGAACTGAGCAGATCGAATTTAAGAATAATCTCTCTGTTAGAGAAACTCTGAAAGGTTAATTTTCGTTTTATGCATCGTAGTAATGGCAAATAATCTAGAATTAAGTCAAAGGAAAGACACATCAACAATTAATAATAGTTGATACTGCTTCATCAAATAAAAGCTGGTATTCTTCTTCTTCGTCTTCTTCTTCTTCTTCTTCGTCTTCTTCTTCTTATTTTATTTTATTTTTGATTTCTGGTGTGAACACATTTCTTTCCGGGTCCCGCCCAGAGGGCTAAGGATAGAAATGGCATCATGACATTTTCCACTGACAATATATATATATATATATATATCCATGGTCATATATATATATATATATATATATATATATATATATATATATATATATATATATATATGACCATGGAATATTAGTGTTTAAGCTTTCATATATATATATATATATATATATATATATATATATATAGGAATATTATATATATATATATATATATATATATATATATATATATATATATATATATATATATATGAAGGCTTAAAACACTAATATTCCATGGTCGTAATTTATTCCATTGAACGATCCAATTCATCCGACCTACAAATTAAAAAAGAAAACAGAAAAAAACAACTCTGAAATAAAAAATAAAATTTAGAGAGAGTGTGGGCATGAGAGTGTGGGACGAATGTTAGAGCTATAGAGAGGGGTAACACACGAGAGAAGGAGGGGGATTAAAATTTAACAGAGAGATGTTTTAGAGACGGGGAGTCAAAGACGGTTGAAGTGAGAGAAATATGAATATTGTCGGATGTCTAATACATTAAAGATGCAACCGGAAAGACGCAATATAGACGGTATAATCTTAAAGATCAGAAGAAGAGGGAAGAAGAGGAAAAGAAAAGAAAAAGGGGTGGGGGAGAGAGATGGGGTGGGGGAAACTAAAACTGAAGGGCATTTACTGAAAGGGCCGCTGTGTAATTAAGAAAATTGGACAAAATTAATATCGACTACAGGTTACAATCCAAAATATATATTACATAGATAAAGCCCTTCGTAAGGTGTGGGCTGTACTCGTGAGAATAATTTTTTGTATTTCTTTTAGGCATGAACTTCCAGGAATCCATTCAATTAGTCTACTAGTGTCTTTTCCAACCAATCCGAGAGCTCAAACTACAACAGGGATTGTTGATGTTCCCATGTGCCACATTTTTGAGATTTCCGTTTCATTATTATTATTATTATTATTATTATTATTATTATTATTGTCGTTGTTCCTTAGTCCTTCAGCTAATTAGCACGTACGTTGTTCTTTGACAATACATCATAAATATTGATCAGTAGCGTTTTGATCATAACGAAAGACGGAAAAGTCATACCAGAGACACTATTTAATTTCAATGAGAAAATGAAATAAATAAATAAAGAAAGAAAGAAAGAAAGAAAGAAAGAAAGAAAGAGAAGATGATAATCCTTAATGTATTTAATGTTTGCTTTAGTAAATGGAAGAATTTGTCAATTTCAGGTCTTTTCATTTGCACCCAATTATATTAATGATTGTTATTGTAATCTTTATATTTCAGTTGTTAAGCTCAAGTATTTGCCGAGGGAGATTTCTAAGGAGCTTATATTCAATAGTTGACTTATGAATTCAGATTTTTCAGAAATTTCAAGTTGGAAAACTGTGACATATTCACGAGTATTTCTAGTTCATATTATTATAATGATTCTCGTTTCTGTTTAGATCCATTAATTAGGGTGAAGTAGTTAATCACTGCTGCAGATGCTCACTCAGACACATTGTGACAGAGAGAGTTTGAGAAACACACACACACATATATTTTTTTTAGTGAAATTGGAGTAGATTTGGACTAGCGTAATTGATCAGAGCATTTCGTTTATTGATAGGAAATCTGATTTAGGGCAGAAGCTGTACCCATTGGAACTGTGTCATTAACAGACAACGAAAATGGTCGAAATAATTTTTATTGATTAAAACTTGGAATGGATCTGAGTAAGCAAGGAGGATCTTTAGAATTCACATGATTTTGGTTGAAACAGCCAAAACCCCGTGAAAATAAAGTGCGAAATAGTAGGGCCAAGGTTCAGTTGTAACCAGACATATTTTTCTATATAAACGCGTAGTCACGCTAAAGAAGAGGCAGACGGAAGAAAGAGACAAAAGAGAATTAGCCCGGGCGAGAGTTGGGCTAGAGACAGTGGAGAGTCAAGTTGGAGACTCAAGAAGGAGAGAACGTGACATCAGAGATTGGAACGAAGCGCCCGCTGACATGTCCTGTTGATATAAGTACTGCTGCTTTGCTACCACGAATATTACTAATACTGTTACTACTGCTAAGGAGGAACGCCACTATAATCTTTAAGCCGCACACAGAAATCTTATTACCCCATCGCAAGAGTCGTATATCGTTCTGAGACGATTTAACAACAAGTTAATCATAACACACTCTCTCTCTGTCCAGATTCCAGTGTATGCGTTTTTACGTCAATTACTTTTCTTTTCTTTAACCCGTTTCTTTTCTATACTATTCTTTTCTGCTATATAAAAGACATAACAATTCAATCATTGAATAGTTGTTTGTCCGGCTTTCTGAAGATATTAATTTTTTTTGTTGCTGCATTCTAAATTTCTTAACGCAGACTCTCCAGCCGTGTCTACATCTTCAGTCGACCGTGAATGGAGGAACATCACTTCTGCTTTCTGGATCAAACGAAACACAACGTGGGCAGGAGGCAGGATTAAACCAGTGGACCGGTCGAATAATCTACGGATGCTCAGGGAACCTACGGCCACTCCCTTAAGTTCGGTTAGGACCGAGTAGACAACTCAACCCAGAGAGTAAGACGTCGGAGGTTGAGGGGCTGGGGCGAAAGTGTTAGAACATTTTGCTTCTTTAGTAGTCACTGTGTCCATCTATAGAGTAACTCTGCTGAGGTAAACTTGATTACTATTTCTGGGGGGAAGCACAATTTGAACAAGGAAAATACAGTCAACCCTTCCGTCACGGCTTGCAACTTCGTGTAAATACAACCATCGACTACTTTCTAAGTGTATCATCCAGCCGGTTTTACTGATAACTCTTGGAGCAACTTGTAACATTAATTTCAGACACTTCCCAACGTTGTCATACACTGAGATCCTCATGCCTGACCGATATGACGAGATTCGAAACCAGGTTTTATGGTTGCAATACTAACGGTCTAACCATTAGGCTATTATTATAATAGCGATTTGTTCGGACAAGCGTTCTCATTACAAAGTTTCGGTCACCCTAGCTTCGGGTCTTCTTCCAATGTTTACTGTACTCGGTGATCTGAAAATTTCCAATTGAACCTTTTATCTACTCTGTGATGATAAATTGTTCCCATTCCACGAGATAATGACAGCGATTTAAAAACAATCTAACCCCGCCGATTGAACAAAGGTTTCAGTTAATAATTTCCGGAAGTTTGCCAACTACAAACGACACCTGAAGATTGCCGAAGGGTAAAATGTGCAAAATGACACATCCTCCTGAACGGAGAGGCGCAATGGGAACAGTTTACCGACAAAGGTTATTATTTATCCCCGACCTGTTTTGTTTATCTAGTGCCGTAAATAATGGTCGATCTTAGTCGGTATGGTGAAAACAAACAAAAATAAATGAAATAAATAGTAGTCAATAATGAATAAAGGTTGGAATTATGTTATTTGGAAATTCGCGAAATCACGTCCCCTGCAATATGGTCTGAGAGTTCACCAAAAATTATTTATCGTCAATGGCTTTGTGCATATGTTGACGAAAAACGGAAAATTTGCGTGAAAAACAATTTTAATAAATTTTTGGTTTGGTTTGGTTGGTTTTGCGACATATCAAGCGCAATAGGTTATTTAATGCCGTCAAAATTTTTATTGCTGGTAATATTTTTTATCTATCTATCTATCTATCTATCTATCTATCTATCTATCTATCTATCTCAGTATATATTGGTTTGGTTTGTTTTCTTTTACGACATTTTAACCGCAATGGGTTAATTAATGCCGACAAAATTTTTATTGTTGGTTATATTTTTTTTTGCAAAAATCTATTTCTGGTAATATTTTTTCTTGAAAAAAATCTATTTTGGTAATATTTTTTCTCCAACAAATCTATCTATAGTATTATTTTCTTCGAAAATCTATTTCTGGTTATAATTTTCTTTTAATTATGTATACCTTGTAATTTTTTTTTTTTTATAAATCTAGAGCTGGTAATGTTTTTTTTTTTATTCAAAAATGTGTTGCCGGTAAGGTTTGTTTTTCAAAGACGTGTTGCTGTTAATAATTTTTTACAAAGTATTTCTGGTACTAAAAACCAGTTTGGGAGGGGTCAACTATTTGCCCATAGGTGGGACCCCAACAGGTGCAACTACACCGGGCCAGTGTGAACCCGGGAACACCATCAACCAAGAGGCGGCTCAACACTCCTCAAAACCTCTTGGACGCAGTTCATCATCCCACCCAGGACGTGGACGTAGTTTATCGTCATACCCAGGACGGAATTTTAATAAGTATTCAACCACTTAGGCAGCCATTTGTGTATGAATCAGTTAAACCTATTTTCAACCTCGTCTAGTCTCATAAGAATTATATGAATCAGTAACCAGCCTTTTACAGTAACAAGAAAAATAGTATTTTTTTAACACAACAAGCGCTGAATATGTCGAAAATTATGAATTACTTTGTAATAAGCATAGGGAAAGCAAAATAAATATTTCCGCTGTTTGGATAGGAACTTCAGAGAAACACCATAAAATAGTTGAAAGAAAAATCGATTTTCTCTGAATAAGTTCTCAAAGTCAATGAGGAGTTATGGTTAAAAATATTGCCGGCGCCATTGCATTGTTTAAAATACCCCGTTCACAAGCACTTTAGATTCCTGTCCGAAAGAAGAATTGTTCTTTTAAAAGTTTACATGCATTCTGAACTGTCGGTTAAGACGTCCGTATAATGGAAACTGTCACAAATGAAGCGGGACTTTTCAAATATTAAGACATTTTATTTGAGTGGAGCATTCTGTCCGACTTGCAGCTGGCAGTCGACTTGTAATAGAGTTAGACATTGAGTTGTTCTCGTTCAGTTCAGTTTATACTAGGATCGTCCAAGCAGAACGGAATAAACCTGGGATCTTGTATTATTTCTCGATAAAATAGCGTAGAGTTTAAACTCTAGAACTCGTGGTCAGAGAATTGAAGTTTCCCCATCAAATGAAAACGTAAAGTTAAAATTAATAAAAATAAAATAAATTTACTGATTATGACTTTCAAATATAATGGCGAGACAAGTATAAATTAAAGTGGTTATTATCTGTTATCTTATTTATAATTTAAAATAACTGGAAGAGAAAAACTTTGAATATAAAATATATAATACTTGTACTTCAATATATGTCTATATTTCTCAGATGATGTATTGTAACTATTTACACTATTTACATTGTTCGGACTCTAGTCCTCATCTTTATTGTTATATTCACCTTCAACATCTGTCTCTATTTCTCAGATGATGTATTGTAACTATTTACACTATTTACATTGTTTGGACTGTTGTCCTCATCTTTATTGCCATATTCACTTTCAAAATCTGTCTGCATTTTTTAGATGAGTTCTTATAACTATATAAACAATTTACATTGTTTGGACTGTTGTCCTCATCTTTATTATATTTCACTTTCAAAATCTGTCTGCATTTTTAGATGAGTTCTTATAACTATATAAACAATTTACATTGTTTGGACTGTTGTCCTCATCTTTATTGCCATATTCACTTTCAAAATCTGTCTGCATTTTTTAGATGAGTTCTTATAACTATATAAACAATTTACATTGTTTGGACTGTTGTCCTCATCTTTATTGCCATATTCACTTTCAAAATCTGTCTGCATTTCTGAGATAAGGTCATGTAACTATTTACACTATTTATATTGTTCGGACACTTGTCCTCATCTTTATTGTCATAATCACAACGTTCCGGCCGTTGTCCATTGGGATAGATTGTTCTAGTTCCACATGACATGCCTTTTCTGGATATCTTAGTTTCAGGTATTTCCATTTACTAACTCTTTTTTTCGAGTTTTTGTTCACCTCTACTGTGTTCAAGTACTGAATTCACAACTTTTTTCATTCTTGTCATTGGATTACTTCAAACACCGCTTTTATTATCTGTCCTTTGTATTTTGCTACAATTACGTGTAATTATTTTTTTAATATAATCTATATTAACTAATATCTTAAATATTTTGTCGAGTACTTCATTCGATTCTCTTCTTTTATTTCTTTGATATAGAACGGAAAAAGAAAGGAAACAGGATTGTAAAAATATCATCGTAGTTTTCATGACAAATTCTTATAAATTCGAAGATTTAAATTATTTTTTGTATTTGTTTCCGTTTCCGGGCATGCGCGTGAATGAAATAAAGTGTTAGCATTGTCCATATATATATATATATATATATATATATATATATATATATATATATATCTTCGCTTATTTGTTCACTTCCATTTATGTATCTTTCACTGAAGACAATGATCTCCGTGATCTTCAATTGCGCATCTATAAACCGATTCCAGTGCGACAGAAAAAAATTTGAAATAAAAATTAAAAAACGTAAATCTCAGTTCTGGTGTGACTCGACAGAACATTCCGATTGAATCTGACGGGGATTATTTCTTTGGTTTATAGACAACAAAAATCCTAATCTCCCTAAAGTCTCGAATATAACTTGTAACCGAACGGATTAACGGCATACAAATGACATTCTATCCTCCAGAATTGTATTCAATGCAAAAAGAACAAAATCTATAAGCCACACTAAAAGGCGTACTAATTCGTATAAGAAGCACAAATAAAAGTTTCATACGAGGTTTTACTCGATACATTTCGAGAAGATAACAAAATACAATTGTTTCTTTTCCATTTCTTCATGTAATGCGATATTCGCATAAACGATGCAGATAACAAAAGTTTTGTAACTGAAAAATTTTGGACAAATCTTTTTAATGTCCATTCATTACATATAGTGCTATGTAATGAATATTAAGTTAAACTTTCATAGACATTTTGGTAAAATGATAATTCAATTTCTTTTACTATATTACTTGATTAGTGCAGTCAAATATTTACCGCATCGATGTACGGTATGGTTTTAAAAGTAGTCATAGTATCGTCAGGGATGCGCGGGAACTGTGATGAATAATGTATCGGAATTGAAAACTGAGAGCCGTGTTCCAATTCAAGTCGGGTTCATTAAATTTACTTATGCGTAAAAATCTTAGGAAAAAGCATGAATCCATTTCTTCTCTGCTCAGCTATGGATTAATGACTGCGACTTGTATCACTAAAACATTATTAGCCTTACCAATTATTACAATCTAAAATATTTTCTGGCTTTAAATAACCTGTAATGGGTTGATAAGCCGTAATATATTAATGAATCTATTGAACAATGTAGCATTGTCAAAATGATTATCTATCATATATTTTTTATTTGATCCCTTCGTTTATTTTCTCCTATTTTATTTGTTTCGATTTTATTGATCTTTTACAATTTCTTTCATTTTTCTTTTCTCTTACTCTTTCTTTCTCCCATTTCTTTCTTTCTTTGACTGTTACTTTTTCTTTCTTTCTTTCTTTCTTTCTTTCTTTCTTTCTTTCTTTCTTTTACATTTTTGGATTTGTTGTTTCCTTATTGTTTCTTTTTTAATATCTTCATTTTCCTTGAATTTGTTACTTTTCCTTTTTACATCTCTTTTTTCCTTGCTTTCTCTATGTTCGTTTTTTTATAAATTTCTTCTCTGAATTATGTTTTAAATTTTTAATTTATTTTGAAAGCTCATTTAGGCAAAGAGGTAGGCTTAACCCAGACAAACAAAATTCTGTATATATTCTATTTTTATTTGGCCTTACGGACGATTAATATCATTAATTAATTTAATATTCAATAAATAACTGTACATCTTACGAAATTATCTCACATGTATTAATATGGAAAGCAATTCGAGTTCAAATCTGGTCGAGTCGTCAAAGGTTCACTTATTACTCGCCTTTGAAAAAGCCTGAATGTGTCTCTCCCTATTCTGAAATCTTGTCAGAAGTCACGTTGTTAGCATGGCACAGTGACAGACCAAGAAAGCATGGTAACGTCAGAAGTTCTGCGATGATTAAATAAACCTCACTAAGAATTATTGCTTCCATATACCTGGACAAACGTCAGAGACTTCAAAGACGCCATAATGAGAAGTTAGTGTTTGCAAACCTATTTATCTTCTTCCCTATTTTCATGACAAAGTCTCAGATGGACTTCATCCGTTAGTTCCAAAAGTTCAAACGATTATCTCTTTAAGTAGTCAGTAAGATGATATTTGGGTAACGAGGTAGGGAAGCTCAAGTAATAAGCAAGAAGGACCTTGAATGATGAGTAAGGAGAAACAGCAGTAATGAATAAGAAGTGTTTTAAGTAGTCAGTAAGATATTTGGATAGCGAGGAAGGAGAGCTAAAGTAATAAGCAAGAAGGACCTTGAATGATGAGTAAGGAGAAACAGCAGTAATGAATAAGAAGAGTTTTAAGTAGTCAGTAAGAGATGATATTTAACGAGGAAGGAGAGCTCAAGTACAAGCAAGAAGGACGTTGAATGATGAGTAAGGAGAAAACAGTAAATAGAATAAGTAAGAGTTTTACGTAGTCAGTAGATGATATTTGGGTAACGAGGAAGAGACAAGTAATAAGCAAGAAGGACCTTGAATGATGAAAAGGAGAAACAGCAGTAAAGAATGAGTATGTTTTTAAGTAGCCAGTAAGATGGATATTTGGGTATGAATATGAAGTTCCGTTCAATGATGAGTAAGGAGAAACAGCAGTAATGAATAAGAAGAGTTTTAAGAAAGTAAGATGATATTTGTGTAACGAGGAAGGAGAGCTCAAGTAATAAGCAAGAAGGACCTTGAATGATAAGTAAGGAGAAACAGCAGTAATGAATAAGAAGTGTTTTAAGTAATCAGTAAGATGATATTTGGGTAACGAGGTAGGGAAGCTCAAGTAATAAGCAAGAAGGACGTTGAATGATGAGTAAGGAGAAACAGCAGTAATGAATAAGAAGAGATTTCAGTAGTCAGTAAGATGACACTTGGGTAACGAGGAAGGAGAGCTCAAGTAATAAGCAATAAAAACCTTGAATGATGAGTAAGGAGAAACAGCAGTAATGAATAAGAAGAGATTTAAGTAGTCAGTAAGATATTTGGGTAACGAGGAAGGAGAGCTCAAGTAATAAGCAAGAAGGACGTTGAATGCTGAGTAAGGAGAAACAGGAGTAATGAATAAGAAGAGTTTTACGTAGTCAGTAAAATGATATTTGTGTAACGAGGAAGGAGAGCTCAAGTAATAAGCAAGAAGGACCTTAAATGATGAGTAAGCAGAAATAGCAGTAATGAATAAGAAGAGTTTTACGTAGTCAGTAAGATGATAATTGGGTAACGAGGAAGGAGAGCTCAAGTAATAAGCAAGAAGGACCTAGAATGATGAGTGAGGAAAACAGCAGTAAGGAAGAAGAAGACTTACGTAGTCCGTAAGATGATATTTGGGTAACGAGGAAGAGAGATCAAGTAATAAAACAAGAAGGACGTTGAATGATGAGTAAGAGAAATACCAGTAATGAATGAGAAGAGAGATCAGTAGTCGATAAGATGATGCTGGGTAACGAAGAAGGGGAGCTCAAAGTAACCAAGCAAGAAAGGACCTTGAATGATGGTAAGGAGAGAAAGCAGTAATGAATAAGAAGAGATTTCGAAGATCAATAAAGATGACACTTGGGTAATGAGGAAGGAGAGCCAAGTAATAAGCAAGAAAGACCTTGAATGATGAGTAAGGAGAAACAAAAGCAGTAATGAATAAGTAGAGTTTTTACGTAGTCAGTAAGATGATATTTGGGTAACGAGGAAGGAGAGCTCAAGTAAAAAGCATGATACCTTGATGAGTAACGAAATAGCAGTAATGAATAAGAAAAGTTTACGTAGTCAGTAAAGATGATATTTGGGTAACGAGGAAGGAGAGCTCAAACAATAAGCAAGAAGGACCTTATTGATGAGTAATGATAAGAAATGAGGAGTAATGAATAAGAAGGGGAAACAAATTTTACGTAGTCAGTAAGATGATATTTTTAACGAGGAAGGAGAGCTCAAGTAATAAGCAAGAAGGACCTTGAATGATGAGTAAGGAAACAGGAGTAATGAATAAGAAGAGTTTTACGTAGTCAGTAAGATGATATTTGGGTAACGAGGAAGGAGAGCTCAAGTAATAAGCAAGAAGGACCTTGAATGATGAGTAAGCAGAAATAGCAGTAATGAATAAACAGAAACCTTGAGTTTTAGAAATAGCAGTAATGAATAAGATATTTACGGTCAGTAACGAGGAATTTGGAGAAAGAAGGAGAAATATGCAAGAAGGACCTTGAATGATGAGTAAAGGGGAAACAGGAGTAAATAGAAAAGAGTTTAGGATAATATTTGGGTAACGAAGGAAGGCTCAAGAAGAGGACGAATGATTTGGCTAAGCAGTTTTACAGTCAGTAGATGATATTTGGGTAACGAGGAAGGAGAGCTCAAGTAATAAGCAAGAAAAAGGACTATGAATGATAGTAACCAAATAGCAGTAATGAATAAGAAGGGTTTACGTAGTCAGTAAGATGATGTTTAGGTAACGAAGGAAGGAGAGCTCAAGCAATAAGCAAGAAAGGACTTGAATGATGGTAAGGGAAACAGGATCAATGAATAAGAAAAGAGTTTACGTAAAGTCAGTAAGATGATATTTGGATAACAAGGAAGGAGAGCTCAAGTAATAAGCAAGAAGGACCTTTGAATGATGAGTAAGGAGAAACAAAAACATTAATAATACCCAAGAAGAGTTTACGTAGTCAGTAAAAGATGATATTTGGGTAACGAGGAAGGAGAGCTACAATAAGCAAGAAGGACTCTGAATGATGAGTAAGCAGAAATAGTAGCAATGAATAAGAAGGGTTTACGTAGTCAGTAAGATGATATTTTGTAATGAGGGCGAGAGTCGCAATGGTCAAGAAGGACCTGAATGATGAGGCAGAACAGGAGAATGAATAAGAAGAGTTCACGTGGTCAGTAAGATGATATTTGATAACGAGGAAGGAGAGCTCAAGTAATAAGCAAGAAGGACTTGAATGATGAGGCATAGTTATATTAATTAATAAGAAGAGAGTTTGCCGTGTCAGTAAGATGATATTGGGTAATGAGAGGAAGGCGAGCTCAAGTAATAAGTAAGAAGTACTTTGAATGATGAGGTGAGCTGAGGAGTAATGATTAAGTGTTTTACGTAGTCAGTAAGATGATATTTTGGTAACGAGTAAGGAGAGCTCATAATAAGCAAGAAGGACCTTGAATGATGAAGAAGAAATAGCAGTAATGAATAAGAAGAGTTTTAAGTAGTCAGTAAGATGATATTTGGGTAACGAGGAAGAGAGCACAAATGGCACAAGAAGAAGGACCTTTGAATGATGTGTAAGAAGAAACAGGAGTAATGAATAAGAAGAGTTTTAAGTAGTCAGTAAGATGATATTTGGGTAACGAGTAAGGGAGCTCAAGTAATAAGCAAGAAGGACCTGAATGATGGAGTAAGAAGAAATAGCAGTAATGAATAAGAAGAGTTTTAAGTAGTCAGTAAGATGATATTTGGGTAACGAGGAAGGAGAGCCAAGCACAAGCAAGAAGGACCTTGAATGATGAGTATAAGGAGAAACAGCAGTAATGAATAAGAAGAGTTTTAAGTAGTCAGTAAGATGATATTTGGGTAACGAGGAAGAGAGAGTAATAAGCAAGAAGGACCTTGAATGATGAAAGGAAAATAGGTAATGAATAAAAAAGAGTTTTACTTGAATGATATTTGGGTAACGAAAGGAGAGCAAGTAAAAATATGCAAGAAGGAGAATGGTGAGTGTTAGAAATGAATAAGAAGAGTTTAAGAAAGTCAAAGAGATGATATTTGGGTAATGAGGAAGGGAGGTCAAGTAAAAGAAAGAAGGACCTGAATGATGTGAAGAAGAAACAGGGAAATAATAAGAAGAGTTTTTAAGTAGCCGCAAGATGATATTTGGGGTAACGAGGAAGGAGAGCTCAAGTACAAGCAAGAAGGACCTTGAATGATGAGTAAGAAGAAAAGCAGTAATGAATAAGAAGAGTTTTAGTAGTCAGTAAGATGATATTTGGGTAACGAGGAAGGGAGCTCAAGTAATAAGCAAGAAGGACCTTGAATGATGTGTAAGAAGAAACAGCAGAATGAATAAGAAGAGTTTTAAGTAATCAAAAGATGATATTTGGGTAACGAGGAAGGGGAGCTCAAGTAATAAGCAAAAGGACCTTGAATGATGAGTAAGAAGAAACAGCAGTAATGAATAAGAAGAGTTTTACGTAGTCAGTAAGATGATATTTGGGTAACGAGGAAGGGAGCTCAAGTAATAAGGAAGGGACCTTGAAATGATGTGTAAGAAGAAACAGTAATGAATGAGAAGAGTTTTACGTAGTCAGTAAGATGATATTTCTAGTAATGAGTGAGAGCGAAGTAATAAGCAAGAAGGACCTTGAATGATGAGTAAGAAGAAATAGCAGTAATGAATAAGAAGAGTTTACGTAGTCAGTAAGATGATATTTGGGTAACGAGGAAGGAGAGCTCAAGTAATAAGCAAGAAGGACCTTTGAATGATGAGTAAGAAGAAACAGCGTAATGAATAAGAAGAGTTTTTACGTAGTCAGTAAGATGATATTTGGGTAACAGTAAGGAGAGCAAGTAATAAGCAAGAAGGAACTTTGAATGATGAAGTAAGAAGAAACAGCAGTAATGAATAAGAAGAGTTTTTAAGAAAAAAAGATGATATTTAAAAACAGGAAGGAAATAAATCTAATAATAAGAAGGACCTTGAATGATGAGTAAGGAGAAACAGGGAGTAATGAATAAGAAGAGTTTTTACGTAGCAGTAAGATGATATTTGGGAAACGAGGAAGGAGCTCAAGTAATAAACAAGAAGGACCTTGAATGATGAGTAAAAAAAAGAAACAGAAAATGAATAAGAAGGGTTTTACGTAGTCAGTAAGATGATATTTGGGTAACGAGGAAGGAGAGTTCCAAGTAATAAGCAAGAACCTTGAATGATGAGTAAAAAGAAACAAGTAATGAATAAGAAGAGTTTACGTAGTCAGTAAGATGATATTTGGGTAACGAGAAGGGAGCTCAAGTAATAAGCAAAAGGACCTTGAATGATGAAGTAAGAAAATAGCAGTAATGAATAAGAAGAGTTTTACGTAGTCAGTAAGATGATATTTTAACGAGGAAGGAGAGCTCAAGTAAAGCAAGAAGGACTTTGAATGATGAGTAAGAAGAAACAGCAGTAATGAATAAGAAGAGTTTACGTAGTCAGTAAGATGATATTTAGGTAACGAGGAAGGAGAGCTTAAGTAATAAGCAAGAAGGACCTTGAATGATGAGTAAGGAGAAACAAGGAAGAATTTACGTAATGAATAAGAAGAGTTTTAAGTAGATGAGTAATAAAATAGATGACGTAGTCATTTGTTGGGTAACGAGGAAGGAGAGCTCAAATGTAAGCAAGAAGGACCTGATGATGAGTAAGCAGAAATAGCAGTAATGAATAAGAAGAGTTTTAAGTAGTCAGTGAAGATGATTGGGTAACGAGGAAGGAGAGGCTCAAGCACAAGCAAGAAGGACTTTGAATGATGAGGAAGGAGAAACAGGAGTAATGAATAAGAAGAGTTTTTACGTAGTCAGTAAGATGATATTTGGGTAACGAGGAAGGAGAGCTCAAGTAATAAGCAAAAAAGGACCTTTGATGAGGAAGAAGAAACAGGAGAATGAATAAGAAGAGTTTTACGTAGTCAGTAAGATGATATTATTTGGGTAACGAGGAAGGAGAGCTCAAGTAATAAGCAAGAAGGACCTGAATGATGAGTAAGAAGAAACAGCAGTAATGAATAAGAAGAGTTTTACGTAGTCAGTAAGATGATATTTGGGAAACGAGGAAGGAGAGCTCAAGTAATAAGCAAGAAGGACCCCTGAATGATGAGTAAGGAGAAACAGCACTAATGAATAAGAAGAGTTTTATGTAGTCAGTAAGATGATATTTGGGTAACGAGGAAGGAGAGCCAAGTAATAAGCCAGAAGGACCTTGAATGATGAGTAAGAAGAAACAGCAGTAATGAATAAGAAGAGTTTTACGTAGCAAGATGATATTGGGTAACGAGGAAGGGAGCTCAAGTAATAAGCAAAAGGACATTGAATGATGAGTAAGAAACAGCAGTAATGAATAAGAAGAGTTTTATGTAGTCAGTAAGATGATATTTGCAACGAGGAAGGGAGAGTCCAACAATAAGAAAAAAGGACAGTAATGAATGATGAGTAAGAAAAGCAGTAATGAATAAGAAGAGATTTTGGAGTCAATAAAAGATGATATTTGGGTAACGAGGAAGGAGAGTCAAGTAATAAGCAAGAAGGACCTTGAATGATGAAAGAAGAAATAGCAGTAATGAATAAGAAGAGTTTACGTAGTCAGTAAGATGATATTTGGGTAACGAGGAAGGGAGCTCAAGTAATAAGCAAGAAGGACCTGAATGATGAGGAAGGAGAAACAGGGAGTAATGAATAAGAAGAGTTTTACATTGTCAGTAAGATGATATTTGGGTAAGGAGGAAGGAGATTCAAGTAATAAGCAAGAAGGGATCTGAATGATGAGTAAGGAGAAATAGAAGTAATGAATAAGAAGAGTTTTAATGTAGTCAGTAAGATGATATTTGGGTAAGGAGGAAGGAGAGCTCAAGTAATAAGCAAGAAGGACCTTTAATGATGAGGAAGAAACAGCAGTAATGAATAAGAAGAGTTTTACGTAGTCAGTAAGATGATATTTGGGTAAATGAGGAAGGGGAGCTCAAGTATTAAGCAAAAAGGACTTGAATGATGAGTAGAAGAAATATCAGTAATGAATAAGAAGAGTTTTAAGTTGTCAGGAAGATGATATTTGGGTAACGAGGAAAGGGGAGCCAAGTAATAAGCAGAAAGGACCTTGAATGATGAGTAAGGAGAAACAGCAGTAATGAATAAGAAGAGTTTTACGTTGTCAGTAAGATGATATTTGGGTAACGAGGAAGGAGAGCTCAAGTAATAAGCAAGAAGGACCTTGATGAGGAAGGGAAATAGGTAATGAATGGGTTTTATGTAAAAGATGATATTTTTGTAACGAGGAAGGAGAGCTCAAGAAGAAAGAAGGACCTTGAATGATAGTAAGGAGAAAGATGATAAGAAAGAGTTTGGTCAGTAAAAGATGATATTTGGGTAACGAGGAAGGGAGCTCAAGTAATAAGCAAAAGGACCTGAATGATGAGTAAGGAAAACAGCAGTAATGAATAAGAAGAGTTTTAAGTTGTCAGGAAGATGATATTTAGGTAAGGAGGAAGGGGAGCCAAGTAATAAGCAAGAAGGACCTTGAATGATGAGTAAAAAAGAAACAGGAGTAATGAATAAGAATAGTTTAAGTAGTAAGTAAGATGATATTTGGGTAACGAGTAAGGAGAGCTCAAGTAATAAGCAAAAAGGACCTTGAATGATGTGTAAGCAGAAACAGCAGTAATGAATAAGAGAGTTTACGTTGTCAGTAAAGATGATATTTGGGTAACGAGGAAAGGGAGGTCAAGTAATAAACCAAAGACCTGAATGATGTGTAAAAGCAGAAACAGGTGTAATGAATAAAAGAGTTTTAAGTAGTCAGTAAGATGATATTTGGGTAACGAGGAAGGAGGCTCAAGTAAGCAAGAAGGACCTTGAATGATGAGTAAACGAAATAGCAGGCGAATAAAGAGTTTTTACGTAGTCAGTAAAGATGATATTTGGGTAACGAGTAAGGGGAGCTCAAGTAATAAGCAAGAAGGACAGCTGAATGATGAGTAAGAAGAAACAGGAGAATGAATAAGAAGAGTTTAAGTAGTCAGTAAGATGATATTTGGGAACGAGGAAGGAGAGCCAAGTAATAAGCAAGAAGGACCTTGAATGATGTGTAAGGAGAAACAGGAGTAATGAATAAGAAGAGTTTTTACGCAGTCAGTAAGATGATATTTGGGTAACGAGGAAGGAGCCTGAAGTAATAAGCAAAAGGACCTTGAATGATGAGTAAAAGAGAAATAGCAGTAATGAATAAGAAGAGTTTTACGTAGTCAGTAAGATGATATTTGGGTAACAGGAAGGAGAGCTCAAGAAATAAGCAAGAAGGACCTTGAATGATGAGTAAGGAGAAACTGCAATGTGAATAAGAAGAGTTTTACGTAGTCAGTAAGATGATATTTGGGTAACGAGGAAGGAGAGCTTAAAAGCAAGAAGGACAAAAAAGGACCTTGAATGATGTTTAAGTAAGATGAGAAAGGAAGGAGAGTAGCAGTAATGATGAAACAAGAAAGAGTTTTTGTAAGTCAGTAAGATGATATTTGGGTAACGAGGAAGGGGAGGTCAAGTAATAAGCTAAGAAGGACCTTGAATGATGTGTCAGAAATAGCAGTAATGAATAAAAGAGCTTTTACGTAGTCAGTAAGATGATATTGGGTAAGGGTAACGAATAGGAAGGACCTTGAGCTCAAGTAATAATGGATAAGAAGGATTTACGTTGAATGATGTGGAACAAGAAATAGTACAGTGATGATGAATAAGAAGAAGTTTAAGTAGTCAGTAAGATGATATTTGGGTAACGAGGAAGGAGAGCTCAAGCACAAGGCAAGAAGGACCTTGAAATGATGAGTAGGAAAAAAAAGAAATGAAGAAGAAGACGTAGTCAGTAAGATGATATTTGAACGAGGAAGGAGAGAGTTTTTTGAATGATGAGTAAGGGAGAAACAGGGTAATGAATGAGAAGAGTTTTAGGTCAGTATGATGATATTTGGGTAACGGAAGGAGAGCTCAAGTAATAAGCAAGAAGGACCTTGAATGATCAGTAAGAAGAAATAGTGTAATGAATAAGAAGAGTTTTACGTAGTCAGTAAGATGATATTTGGGTAAGGAGGAAGTGGAGCTAAGCAAGAAATAAGCAAGAAGGAATGAATTTTTACGAATCAGAAGATGATATTTGGGTAAAAGAAAAACAGCAGTAATGAATAAGAAGATTATTGAATTTTAAGTAGTCAGTAAGATGATATTTGGGTAACGAGGAAGGAGAAGTAATAAGCAAAAAGGACCTTGAATGATGAGTAAGAAGAAACAGCAGTAATGAATAAGAAGAGTTTTACGTAGTCAGTAAGATGATATTTGTGTAAGGAGAGAAGGGATAAGCAAGAAGGACCTTGAATGATTATAAGCAAAGAAAGGACCTGAATAAAAATGATGTACGTAGTCAGAAGATATTTTAAGGTAACAGGAAAGGAAGAAGTAATATTAAGAAGGACAGTGAATGATGAGTATTTAGCAGTAACGGATAAGAAGAGGAGCGTAGTCAGTAAGATGATATTTGAGTAACGAGGAGAGCCCAATGATGACAGGTTGAAAGAAGTTTACCTTTGAATATTTGATGAGGAAGGAGGCTCAAGAAACAGCAATGTAATGAATAAGAAGAGTTTTACGTAGTCAGTAAAGATGATATTTGGGTAACGAGGAAGGAGAGCTCAATAATAAGCAAGAAGGACCTTGAATGATGAGTAAGAAGAAAAGCAGTAATGAATAAGAAGAGTTTTACGTAGTCAGTAAGATGATATTTGGGTAACGAGGAAGGGGAGAGCTTGAATGATGCA
Organism: Acanthosepion pharaonis; assembly: GCA_903632075.3. NCBI lineage: Eukaryota > Metazoa > Mollusca > Cephalopoda > Sepiida > Sepiidae > Acanthosepion > Acanthosepion pharaonis. Next base: position 2,606,177 of record CAHIKZ030005388.1, on the reverse strand, counting down.
GGGTAAGAATAAAAGGAACTTGAATGATGAGTAAGAAGAAACAAGCAAGGGACCTAATGAATAAGAAGAGTAATGGTTTTAAGTCAGTAAGATGATATTTGGGTAACGAGGAAGGAGAGCTCGGCAATAAAGCAAGAAGGACCTTGAATGATGAGTAAGAAGAAATAGCAGAATGAAATAAGAAGAGTTTACGTAGTCAGTAAGATGATATTTGGGTAACGGAGGAAGGAGAGCTCAAGTAATAAGGCAAGAAGGACCTTGAATGATGAGTAAGGAGAAACAGCAGTAATGAATAAGAAGAGTTTTACGTAATCAGTAAAGATGATATTTGGGTAACGAGGAAGGGGAGGTCAAGTAATAAGCAAGAAGGAATTTGAATGATCATGATGTGTGTAAGAAACAATCCAGCAAGTAATTTGAATAAGAAGAGTTTACGTAGATGAGTAAGGAGAAACAGGGTAATGATATTTTTGGGTAACGAGGAAAGGAGAGCTCAAGTAATAAACAGAAACCTTGAAGGACCAGTTGAATGATGAGTAAGAAGAAATAGCAGTAATCAAGAATAAGAAGAGTTTTTAAGTTTTACGTCAGTAAAGATGATATTTGGGTAACGAAGAAGGAGAGCTCAAGTAATAAAGCAAGAAGGACCTTGAATGATGAGTAAAAGAAACAGCAGTAATGAATAAGAAGAGTTTTACGTAGTCAGTAGATGATATTTGGGTAAGGAGGAAGGGAAGGACAAGTAATAAGCAAAAAGGACCTTGAATAAGATGAGTAAGCAGAAATATCAGTAATGAATAAGAAGAGTTTATAGTCAGTAAGATGATATTTGGGTAATATTTGGGTAGAAGGAGAGGTCAAGTAATAAGCAAGAAGGACCTTGAATGATAGAGAAGAAAAATAGGAGTAATGAATAAGAAGAGTTTTTACGTAGTCAGTAAGATGATATTTGGGAAACGAGGAAGGAGAGCTCAAGAAATAAGCAAGAAGGACTTTGAATGATGAGGAAGAAGAAACAGGAGTAATGAATAAGAAGAGTTTTTGTAGTCAGTAAGATGATATTTGGGTAACGAGGAAGGAGAGCTTAAGTAATAAACAAGAAGGACCTTGAATGATGAGTAAGAAGAAACAGCAGTAATGAAGAAGAAGAGTTTTACGTAGTCAGTAAAATGATATTTGGGTAACGAGGAAGGGAATCAAGCCTTGAATGATGAGTAAGAGAAACAGGAGTAATGAAGAAGAGACGTTGAATGGGTAACAGGGAAGGAGGAGCTCAAAGTAATATGCAAGAAACCTTGAATGATGAGTAATGAAATAGCAGAATGATATAGTTTTACGTAGTCAGTAAGATGATATTTGGCTAACGAGGAAGGGAGCCTCAAGTAATAAGCAAGAAGGGACTTGAATGATGAGTAATAAGAAATAGGAGTAATTAATAAGAAGAGTTTTACGTAGTCAGTAAGATGATATTTGGGTAACGAGGAAGGAAAGCTCAAGTAATAAGCAAGAAGGACCTTGAATGATGAGTAAGGAGAAAAAGCAGTAATGAAGAAGAAGACTTTTACGTAGTCAGTAAGATGATATTTGGGTAACGAGGAAGGAGAGCTCAAGTAATAAGCCAGAAGGACCTTGAATGATGAGTAAGGAGAAACAGGAGTAATGAATAAGAAGAGTTTTACGTAGTCAGTAAGATGATATTTGGGTAACGAGGAAGGGGAGGTCAAGTAATAAGCAAGAAGGACCTTGAATGATGAGTAAAAGAGAAACAGCAGTAATGAATAAGAAGAGTTTACGTAGTCAGTAAGATGATATTTGGGTAACGAGGAAGGAGAGCTCAAGTAATAAGAGGCAAAATAGCAGTATGAAGAATGAGTTTTAAGGAGAAAAATGCGTAATGAAGAAACAAGCAGTTATGAATAAGAAAAATGATAGGTGTAAATGAATAACGAGTTTTACGTAGTCAAATAATAAGATGATATTTGGGTAACGAGGAATGGAAAAGAGCCCAAGTAATAAAGCAAGAAGGACCTTGAATGATGAGTAAAAGAAATAGCAGTAATGAATAAGAAGGGTTTTACGTAGTCAGTAAGATGATATTTGGGTAACGAGGAAAGGAGAGCTCAAGTAATAAGCAAAAAGGACCTTGAATGATGAGTAAGAAGAAACAGCAGTAATGAATAAGAAGAGTTTTTAAGTAATCAGTAAGATGATATTTTGGGTAACGAGGAAGGGAGCCAAGTAATAAGCAAGAAGGACCTTTGAATGATGAGTAAGCAGAAACAGGAGTAATGAAAAGAAGAGTTTTAGGTAGTCAGTAAGATGATATTTGGGTAACGAGGAAGGAGAGCTCCCATGCAAGAAAAACAATGAAAGAAGTTGAAATGATGTGAATAAGAAAGGTTTACGTAGTCAGGGGTAACAGCAGGACCTTGAATGATGAGTAAGGAGAAAAGGAGTTTGAATAAGAAAGGTAGTCAGTAAGATGATATTTGGGTAACGAGGAAGGAGAGCTCAAGTAATAAGCAAGAAGGACCTTGAATGATGAGTAAGAAGAAATAGCAGTAATGAATAAGAAGAGTTTTACGTAGTCAGTAAGATGATATTTGGGTAACGAGGAGGGGAGGTCAGAAGTAATAAGCAAGAGGACCTTGAATGATGAGTAAGGAGAAACAGCAGTAATGAATAAGAAGAGTTTTACATAGTCAGTAAGATGATATTTGGGTAACAAGGAAGGAGAGCTCAAGTGAAAGCAAGAAGGACCTTGAATGATGAGGAAGTCAAAACAGGTAATGAATAAGAAGAGTTTTTAGTAAGTCAGTAAGATGATATTTGGGTAACGAGGAAGGAGAGCTCAAAGTATTAAGCAAGAAGGACCTTGAATGATGAGTAAGCAGAAATAGCAGTAATGAATAAGAAGGGTTTTACGAAGTCAGTAAGATGATATTTTGGGTAATAAGCGAGGAAGGGGAGCAGGTAATGAATAAGAAGGTTTTACGTATCAGTAAGATAAACGCAAGAATAAGGACCTTGAATGATGAGTAAAAGAAACAGTGGTAATGAATAAGTAGAGTTTTAGTAGTCAGTAAGATGAAATATTGGTGTAACGAGGAAAGGGAGCTAAGTAATAAGCAAAAAGGACCTTGAATGATGAGTAAAGAAGAAATAGCAGTAGAATAAGAAAGGTTTTGTAAGTAGAGATATTTGGGTAACAAGATGACAAAGGACCTAGAATGGGTAACGAGTAATGAAAGGGAGCTTACGTAAGTAAGATGATATTTGGGTAAGAAAGGACCTTAAGAAGAAGACAGCAGACAGTGAAAGTAAGCAGAAACAGTGTAATGAATAAGAAGAGGATTTTTAAGTAGTCAGTAAGATGATATTTAGGTAACGAGGAAGGGAGTCAAATAATAAACAAAAGGAACTTGAATGATGTGTAAGAAGAAACAGCAGTAATGAATAAGAAGAAGTTTTAAGTAGTCAGTAAGATGATATTTAACGAGGAAGGGGACAAGCTCTGAAAGGACGTTGAAATGATCAGCAAGAAATAAAAGTAATGAATAAAAGAAGAGTTTTAATGATGTTTAAGAAGAAACAGCAATAAATGAAGAAGGACCTAATGAAGAGTTTAAGTAATGAATCAGAAAGAGTTTACGAAAGATGATATTTGGGTAACGAGGAAGGGGGAGCTCAAGTAATAAACAAGAAGGACCTTGAATGATGAGTAAGAAGAAACAGCAGCAATGAATAAGAAGAGTTTTAAGTAGTCAGCAAGATGATATTTGGGGTAACGAGGAAGGAGAGCTCAAGTAATAAGCAAGAAGGACCTTGAATGATGTGTAAGAAGAAATAGCAGTAATGAATAAGAAGAGTTTTGTTGTCAGTAAGATGATATTTGGGTAATGAGAAGGTAGCCTTGAAGTAATAAGCAAGAAGGACCAGTTGAATGATGTGTGTAAGAAGAAACAGGAGTAATGAATAAGAAGAGTTTTAAGTAGTCAGTAAGATGATATTTGGGTAATGAGGAAGGGAGCTCAAATAAGCGAAGCAAGAAGGACCAAAATAAATGAATGAATAAGAAGAAACAGCAGCATATTTATGGCTTGAAGAAGAGTTTTAAGAAGGACCTTGAATGATCCAGTAAGATGACATTTTGGGTAAGTATGAGGATATTTGGGTAACGAGCTCAAGTAATAAGCAAGAAGGACCTGAATGATGATGTAAGAAGAAACAGCAGTAATGAATAAGAAAGAGTTTTTAAGTGGTCTGTAAGATGATATTTGGGTAACAAGGAAGGAGCTCAAGTAAATAAGCAAAAATGAGGACTTGAATGATGAATAAAAAGAAACAGCAGTAATGAATAACGAGTTTTAAGTTGTCAGGAAGATGATATTTGGGTAACGAGGAAGGGGAGCTCAAGTAATAAACAAAAAGGACCTTGAATGATGTGAAAGAAGAAACAGCAGTAATGAATAAGAAGAAGAGTTTTAAGTTGTCAGTAAGATGATATTTTGGTAACGAGTAAGGGAGCTCAAGTAATAAGCAAGAAGGACCTTGAATGATGTGTAAGAAGAAACAGCAGTAATGAATAAGAAGAGTTTTAAGTAGTCAATAAGATGATATTTGGGTAACGAGGGAAGGAGGAGGTCAAATAATAAGCAAGAAGGACCTTGAATGATGAGTAAGAAGAGAAACAGCAGTAATGAATAAGAAGTTTTTAAGTAGTCAGTAAGATGAATTTTAGGTAACGAGGAAGGGGGCTCAAATAAGTAAGCAAGAAGGACCTAATGATAACGAGAAGAAAATAAAGAAAGAAGGACAGCAGTAATGAATAAGAAGAGTTTTAAGTAGTCAGTAAAAAGATGATATTTGGAACAGAGCTGGGGAGCTCAAGTAATAAGCAAGAAGGACCTTGAATGATGTGTAAGAAGAAACAGCAGTAATGAATAAGAAGAGTTTTTAAGTAGTCAGTAAGATGATATTTGGGTAACGAGGAAGGAGAGCTCAAGATGAATAAGCAAGAAGGACCTTGAATGATGAGTAAGGAGAAACAGCAGTAATGAATAAGAAGAGTTTTAAGTAGTCAGTAAGATGATATTTGGGTAATGAGGCAGGGGGTAATAGGAAGGACCTTGAATGAGCTAAGAATAGAAACAGCAGTAAGAATGACGGACCTTGAATGATGATAGTCAGTAGGGTGATGTTGGGTAAGGGAAGGAAGAAACAGCAAGAAAGACGGACCTTGAATGAATAAGAAAAACAGCAGTTTGAATAAGTAGTCACGTAAAGATGATATTTGGGTAACGAGAAGGGGGAGCTCAAGTAATAAGCAAGAAGGACCTTGAATGATGTGTAAGGAGAAACAGCAGTAATGAATAAGAAGAGTTTAAGTAATCAGTAAGATGATATTTGGGTAACGAGGAAGGGAGCTCAAGTAATAAGCAAGAAGGACCTTGAATGATGTGTAAGAAGAAACAGCAGTAATGAATAAGAAGTTTTAAGAATAAGATGATATTTGGGTAACGAGGAAGGGAGCCAAGTAATAAGCAAAAGGACCTTGAATGATGTGTAAAGAAACAGCAGTAATGAATAAGAAGAGTTTAAGTTGTCAGTAAGATGATATTTGGGTAACGAGGAAGGGGAGCCTGAAGCAATAAAATAGCAAGAAGGACCTTGAATGATGAGTAAGGAGAAACAGCAGTAATGAATAAGAAGAATAAGTTTTTAGTAGTCAGTAAGATGATATTTGGGTAACGAGGAAGGAGGTCAAGTAATAAGCAAGAAGGACATTGAATGATGTAAGGAGAAAAACAGCAGTAATGAATAAGAAGAGTTTTACGTAGTCAGTAAGATGGATATTTGTGTAAAGGAAAGAGGTCGCATAAGGCAAGGACCCGAAATGATGAGTCAGAAGAAACAGCAGTAATGAATAAGAAGAGTTTTTTAAGTAGTCAGTAAGATGATATTTGGGTAACGAGGAAGGGAGGCCGGGCAATAAGCAAGAAGGACCTTGAATGATGTGTAAGAAGAAACAGCAGTAATGAATAAGAAGAGTTTTAAGTAGTCAGTAAGATGATATTTGGATAACGAGGAAGGGGAGCTCAAGTAATAAGCAAGAAGGACCTTGAATGATGTGTAAGAAGAAACAGCAGTAATGAATAAGAAGAGTTTTAAGTAGTCAGTAAGATGATATTTGGGTAACGAGGAAGGGGAGCTCAAGTAATAAGCAAGAAGGACCTTGAATGATGTGTAAGAAGAAACAGCAGTAATGAATAAGAAGAGTTTTAAGTAGTCAGTAAGATGATATTTGTGTAACGAGGAAGGGGAGGTCAAGTTATAAGCAAGAAGGACCTTGAATGATGTGTCAGAAGAAACAGCAGTGAATAAGAAGAAGAGATTTCCAGTCAATAAGATGATATTTGGGTAACGAGGAAGGGAGCTCAAGTAATAAGCAAGAAGGACCTGAATGAATGAAACAGCAGTAATGAATAAGAAGAAACAGCAGTAATGAATAAGAAGAGTTTTAAGTAATCAGTAAGATGATATTTGGGGAAGGAGGAAGGGGAGCCGTAAGATGACAAGAAAGGGGGAGGGACCTTGAATGATGTGTAAGAAGAAACAGCAGTAATGAATAAGAAGAGTTTTAAGTAGTCAGTAAGATGATATTTGGGTAACGAGGAAGGAGCCAAGTAATAAGCAAGAAGGACCTTGAATGATGTGTAAGAAGAAACAGCAGTAATGAATAAGAAGAGTTTTAAGGGAGTCAGTAAGATGATATTTGGGTAACGAGGAAGGGGAGCCCAAGTAATAAGCAAGAAGGACCTTGAATGATGTGTAAGAAGAAACAGCAGTAATGAATAAGAAGAGTTTAAGTAGTCAGTAAGATGATATTTGGGTAACGAGGGAAGGAGAGCTCAAAATATGCAAGAAGGACCTTTGAATGATGTGGCAGAAAAAGCAGTAATGGATAAGAAGAGTTTTAAGTAGTCAAAAGATGATATTTGGGTAACGAGGAAGGAGAGCCAAGTAATAAGCAAGAAGGACCTTGAATGATGAGTAAGAAGAAACAGATAATGAATAAGAAGAGTTTAAGTAGTCAGTAAGATGATATTTAGGTAACGAGGAAGGGGAGCCAAGTAATAAGCAAGAAGGACTTTGAATGATGTGTAAGAAGAAACAGCAGTAATGAATAAGAAGAGTTTTAAGTAGTCAGTAAGATGATATTTGGGTAACGAGGAAGGGGAGCTCAAGTAATAAGCAAAAGGACCTTGAATGATGTGTATGAGTAAGAAAACAGCAGTAATGAATAAGAAGAGTTTTTGCTGTAGTCAGTAAGATGATATTTGGGTAACGAGGAAGGAGAGCTCAAGCAATAAGCAAGAAGGACCTTGAATGATGTAAAAAAGAAACAGCAGTAATGAATAAGAAGGGTTTTAAGTAGTCAGTAAGATGATATTTGGGTAACGAGGAAGGGAGCTCAAGTAATAAGCAAAAAGGACCTTGAATGATGTGTAAAAAAGAAACAGCAGTAATTAATGAGAAGAGTTTAAGTAGTCAGTAAGATGATATTTGGGTAACGAGGAAGGAGGTCAAGTAATAAGCAAGAAGGACAGCAGAATGATGTAAAAAGAAACAGGAGTAATGAATAAGAAGAGTTTTAAGTAGTCAGTAAGATGATATTTGGGTAACGAGGAAGGGGAGCTCAAGTAATAAACAGAAGGACCTTGAATGATGTGTAAAAGAAACAGCAGTAATGAATAAGAAGAGTTTTTAGTAGTCAGTAAGATGATATTTGGGTAACGAGGAAGGGGAGCTCAAGTAATAAGCAAGAAGGACCTTGAATGATGTGTAAAAGAAACAGGAGTAATGAATAAGAAGAGTTTTTAGGAGTCAGTAAGATGATATTTGGGTAACGAGGAAGGGGAGCTCAAGTAATAAGCAAGAAGGACCTTGAATGATGTAAGAAGAAACAGCAGTAATGAATAAGAAGAGTTTTAAGTAGTCAGTAAGATGATATTTGGGTAACGAGGAAGGGGAGCTCAAGTATTGGAAAGAAGGACCTTGAATGATGTGTAAAAAGAAACAGCAGAATGAATAAGAAGAGTTTAAGTAGTCAGTAAGATGATATTTGGGTAACGAGGAAGGGAGCTCAAGTAATAAGCAAGAAGGACCTTGAATGATGTGTAAGAAGAAACAGCAGTAATGAATAAGAAGAGTTTTAAGTAGTCAGTAAGATGATATTTGGGTAACAGGAAGGGGAGCTCAAGTAATAAGCAAGAAGGACCTTTGATGATGTGTAAGAAGAAACAGCAAATGAATAAGAAGAGTTTTAAGTAGTCAGTAAGATGATATTTGGGTAACGAGGAAGGAGCTCAAGTTATAAGCAAGAAGGACTTTGAATGATGTGTAAGAAGAAACAGCAGTAATGAATAAGAAGAGTTTTAAGTAGTCAGTAAGATGATATTTGGGAAGGAGGAAGGGAGCTAAGTAAGGCAAGAAGGACCTTGAATGATGTGTAAGAAGAAACAGCAGTAATGAATAAGAAGAGTTTTAAGAAGTCAGTAAGATGATATTTGGGTAAGGAGGAAAGGGAGCTCAAGTAATAAGCAAGAAGGACTTTGAATGATGTAAGAAGAAACAGCAGTAATGAATAAGAAGAGTTTTAAGTAGTCAGTAAGATGATATTTGGGTAACGAGGAAGGGGAGCTCAAGCAATAAGCAAGAAGGGACCTTTTGAATGATGTGTAAGAAGAAACAGCAGTAATGAAATAAGAAAAGTTTTAAGTAGTCCAGTAAGATGATATTTGGGTAACGAGAAAGGGGAGCTCAAGCACAAGCAAGAAAAAGGACCTTGAATGATGTGTAAGAAGAAAACAGCAGTAATGAATAAGAAGAGTTTTAAATAAATCCCAGTAAGATGATATTTGGGTAAGGAGGAAGGAGAGCTCAAATAAAAAGCAAGAAGGACCTTGAATGATGAGTAAGAAGAAACAGCAGTAATGAATAAGAAGAGTTTTTACGTAGTCAGTAAGATGATATTTGGGGTAACGAGGAAGGGGGAGCTCAAGTAATAAGCAAAAAGGACCTTGAATGATGTGTAAGAAGAAACAGCAGTAATGAATAAGAAGAGTTTTAAGTAGTCAGTAAGATGATATTTGGGTAACGAGTAAGGGGAGCTCAAGTAATAAGCAAGAAGGACCTTGAATGATGTGTAAGAAGAAACAGCAGTAATGAATAAGAAGAGTTTTTAGTAGTCAGTAAGATGATATTTGGGTAACGAGGAAGGGGCCAAGTAATAAGCAAGAAGGACCTTGAATGATGTGTAAGAAGAAACAGCAGTAATGAATAAGAAGAGTTTTAAGTAGTCAGTAAGATGATATTTGGGTAACGAGGAAGGGAGCTCAAGTAATAAGGCAAGAAGGACCTTTGAATGATGTGTAAGAAACAGCAGCAGTAATGAATAAGAAAGTTTTTAAGTAGTCAGTAAGATGATATTTGGGTAACGGAGGAGAGGAGGTAAGCAATAAGGAACTTTGAATGATGTGTAAGAAAAACAGCAGTAATGAATAAGAAGAGTTTAAGTAGTCAGTAAGATGATATTTGGGTAAGGAGGAAGGGGAGTCAAGTAATAAAGCAAGAAGGACCTGAATGATGTGTAAGAAGAAACAGCAGTAATGAATAAGAAGAGTTTTTAGTAGTCAGTAAGATGATATTTTGGGTAAAAGGAAGGGGAGCTCAAGTAATAAGCAAGAAGGACCTTGAATGATGTGTAAGAAGAAACAGCAGTAATGAATAAGAAGAGTTTTAAGTAGTCAGTAAGATGATATTTGGGTAACGAGGAGGAGAGCTCAAGTAATAAGCAAGAAGGACCTTGAATGATGTGTAAAAAGAAACAGCAGTAATGAATAAGAAGAGTTTTAAGTAGTCAGTAAGATGATATTTGGGTAACGAGGAAGGGGAGCTCAAGCACAAGCAAGAAGGACCTTGAATGATGTGTAAGGAAGAAACAGCAGTAATGAATAAGAAGAGTTTTAAGTAGTCAAGATGATATTTGGGTAACGAGGAAGGGGAGCTCAAGTAATAAGCAAGAAGGACCTTGAATGATGTGTAAGAAGAAACAGCAGTAATGAATAAGAAGAGTTTTAAGTTGTCAGTAAGATGATATTTGGGTAATGAGGAAGGGAGCCAAGCAATAAGCAAGAAGGACTTTGAATGATGTGTAAGAAGAAACAGCAGTAATGAATAAGAAGAGTTTTAAGTTGTCAGTAAGATGATATTTGGGTAACGAGGAAGGAGAGCTTCAAGTAATAAGCAAGAAGGACCTTGAATGATGAGTAAGAAGAAACAGCAGTAATGAATAAGAAGAGTTTTAAGTTGTCAGTAGATGATATTTGGGTAAATGAGGAAGGGAGCTCAAGTAATAGCAAGAAGGACCTTGAATGATGTGTAAGGAGGAAACAGGAGTAATGAATAAGAAGAGTTTTAAGTAGTCAGTAAGATGATATTTGGGCAATGAGGAAGGGGAGCTCAAGTAATAAGCAAGAAAGACCTGAATGATGTGTAAAAAGAAACAGCAGTAATGAATAAGAAGAGTTTTAAGTTGTCAGTAAGATGATATTTGGGTAATGAGGAAGGGGAGCTCAAGTAATAAGCAAGAAGGACCTTGAAATGATGTGTAAGGAGAAACAGCAGTAATGGAGAAGAAGAGATTTTATGAGTCAAGATGATATTTTGGTTTTGAGGAAGGGGAGCTCAAGTAAAGCAAGAAGGACGTTGAATGATGAGTACAAGAAACAGGTAATGAATAAGGGGAGGCAGCAAGATGAATTTGTAATGAGGAAGGACCTAATGAAGGACCTTTGAATGATGAGTAAAAGAAACAGCAGTAATGAATAAGAAGAGTTTTAAGTAGTCAGTAAGATGATATTTGGGTAACGAGGAAGGGGAGCTCAAGTAATAAGCAAGAAGGACCTTGAATGATGTGTAAGAAGAAACAGCAGTAATGAATAAGAAGAGTTTTAAGTAGTCAATAAGATGATATTTGGGTAATGAGGAAGGGGGAGCCCAAGTAATAAGCAAGAAGGACCTTGAATGATGTGTAAAAGAAACAGCAGTAATGAATAAGAAGAGTTTTACGTAGTCAGTAAGATGATATTTGGGGTAATGAGGAAGGGAGCTCAAGTAATAAGCAAGAAGGACCTTGAATGATGTGTAAGAAGAAACAGCAGTAATGAATAAGAAGAGTTTTAAGTAGTCAGTAAGATGATATTTGGGTAACGAGGAAGGGGAGCTCAAGTAATAAGCAAGAAGGACCTTGAATGATGTGTAAGAAGAAACAGCAGTAATGAATAAGAAGAGTTTTAAGTAGTCAGTAAGATGATATTTGGGTAATGAGGAAGGGAGCCTAAGTAATAAGCAAGAAGGACACCTTGAATGATGTGTAAAAGAAACAGCAGTAATGAATAAGAAGAGTTTTAAGTTGTCAAGCCAAGATGATATTTGGGTAATGAGGAAGAGGAGCCAAGTACAAGCAAGAAGGACTTTGAATGATGTGTAAGAAGAAACAGCAGTAATGAATAAGAAGAGTTTTTAAGTTGTCAGTAAGATGATATTTGGGGTAACGAGGAAGGGGAGCTCAAGTAATAAGTAAGAAGGACCTTGAATGATGAGTAAGAAGAAACAGCAGTAATGAATAAGAAGAGTTTTAAGTTGTCAGTAAGATGATATTTGGGTAATCTAGAAAGGGAGCCAAGTAATAAGCAAGAAGGACCTGATGTGTAAGAAGAAACAGCAGTAATGAATAAGAAGAGTTTTAAGTTGTCAGTAAGATGATATTTGGGTAACGAGTAAGGAGGAGCCTGCACAAGCAAGAAGGACCTTGAATGATGTGTAAGAAGAAACAGCAGTAATGAATAAGAAGAGTTTTAAGTAGTCAGTAAGATGATATTTGGGTAACGAGGAAGGGGAGCTCAAGTAATAAGCAAGAAGGACCTTGAATGATGTGTAAGAAGAAACAGCAGTAATGAATAAGAAGAGTTTTAAGTAGTCAGTAAGATGATATTTGGGTAACGAGGAAGGGAGCTCAAGTAATAAGCAAGGACCTTGAATGATGTGTAAGAAGAAACAGGAGTAATGAATAAGAAGAGTTTTAAGTAGTCAAAAGATGATATTTGGGTAACGAGGAAGGGAGCTCAAGTAATAACAAGAAGGACTTGAAAAGGACCTTGAATAAGAAGTATAGTCAGTAAGATGATATTTGGGTAAAAGGAGAGGTCACAAGTAATGAATGAAGGAAGCAGTTTAAGAAGAGTTTTAAGTTGTCAAAGATGATATTTGGGTAACGAGGAAGGGAGCTCAAAGCAATAACCAAGAAGGACCTTTGAATGATGTGTAAGAAGAAACAGGAGTAATGAATAAGTAGAGCTTTAAATGTCAGTAAGATGATATTTGGTAAATTAGGAAGGAGCCTCAAGTAATAAGCAAGAAGGACCTTGAATGATGAGTAAGAAGAAACAGCAGAATGAATAAGAATATTTTTAGTAGTCAAGTAAGATGATATTTGGGTAACGAGTAAGGAGAGCTCAAGTAATAAGCAAGAAGGACCTTGAATGATGTGTAAGGAGAAACAGCAGTAATGAATAAGAAGAGTTTTAGGTAGTCAGCAGATGATATTTGGGTAACGAGAAGGAGGGCTCAAGTAATAAGCAAAAAGGACCTTGAATGATGTGTAAGAAGAAACAGCAGTAATGAATAAGAAGAGTTTTTACGTTGTCAGTAAGATGATATTTAAAAACGAGGAAGGGGAGCTCAAGTAATAATAAGCAAGAAGGACCTTGAATGATGTAAAAAGAAACAGCAGTAATGAATAAGAAGAGTTTTAAGTAGTCAGTAAGATGATATTTGGGTAACGAGGAAGGGGAGCTCAAGTAATAAGCAAAAAGGACAGCCAAATGATGAGTAAGAAGAAACAGCAGTAATGAATAAGAAGAGTTTTAAAGTAGTCAGTAAGATGATATTTGGGGTAAGGAGGAAGGGGAGCTCAAGTTATAAGCAGAAGGACTTGAATGATGTGTCAGAAGAAACAGCAGTAATGAATAAGAAGAGAAGAGTTTTAAGATGATATTTGGGTCAATGAGGAAGGATGCAAAAGGATAATTTGGGAAACAAGTAATGAATAAGGGGAGTTCAAGATGATATTTGTGTAACGAGGAAAGGTCTTTGAATGATGTGTGTGTAGAAGAAACAGCAGTAATGAATAAGAAGAGTTTTAAGTTGTCAGTAAGATGACATTTGGGCATGAGGAAGGGGGAGCTCAAGTAATAAGCAAGAAGGACCTTTGAATGATGTGTAAAAAGAAACAGCAGTAATGAATGAGAAGAGTTTAAGTGAGTCAGTAAGATGATGTTTGGGTAACGAGGAAGGGGAGCTCAAGTAATAAGCAAGAAGGAAACTTGAAATGATGTGTAAAGAAAAACAGGGTAATGAATAAGAAGAGTTTAAGTTGTCAGTAAGATGATATTTGGGTAATGAGGAAGGAGAGCTCAAGTAATAAGCAAGAAGGACCTTGAATGATGTGTGAGCAGAAAAGCAGTAATGAATAAGAAGAGTTTTACGTTGTCAGTAAGATGATATTTGGAGGCAATGAGGAAGGAGAGCTCAAGCAATAAGCAAGAAGGACCTTGAATGATGTGTAAGAAGGAACAGCAGTAAATAATAAGAAGAGTTTTTAAGTTGTCAGTAAGATGATATTTGGGTAACGAGGGAAGGGGAGCTCAAGTAATAAGCAAGAAGAATTTGAATGATGTGTAAGAAAAACAGCAGTAATGAATAAGAAGAGTTTTAAGTAGTCAGTAAGATGATATTTAGTAATGAGGAAGGAGCTCAAGCAATAAGCAAGAAGGACCTTGAATGATGTGTAGAAGAAGAAAACAGTAATGAATAAGAAGAGTTTTAAGTTGTCAGTAAGATGATATTTGGGTAACGAGAAGGGGAGCTCAAGTAATAAGCAAGAAGGACCTTGAATGATGTGTAAGAAGAAACAGGAGTAATGAATAAGAAGAGTTTTACGTAGTCAAGTAGATGATATTTTGGGTAATGCGAAGGGGAGGTCAAGTAATAGCAAGAAGAAACCTTGAATGATGTGTAAGAAGAAACAGCAGTAATGAATAAGAAGAGTTTTAAGTAGTCAGTAAGATGATATTTGGGTAACGAAGAGGAAGGGAGTCAAAGTAATAAGCAAGAAGGACCTTGAATGATGTGTAAGAAGAAACAGCAGTAATGAATAAGAAGAGTTTTTAAGTCGTCAGTAAGATGATATTTGGGAAATGAGGAAGGGGAGCTCAAGTAATAAGCAGAAAGGACCTTGAATGATGTGTAAAAAGAAACAGCAGTAATGAATAAGAAGAGTTTTAAGTAGTCAGTAAGATGATATTTGGGTAACGAGAAGGGAGAGCTCAGAAGTAATAAGCAAGAAGGACCTTGAATGATGTGTAAAAAGAAACAGCAGTAATGAATAAGAAGAGTTTTAAAGTTGTCAGTAAGATGATATTTGGGTAACGAGGAAGGAGCTCAAGTAATAAGCAAAAGGACCTTGAATGATGTGTAAGAAGAAACAGGAGTAATGAATAAGAAGAGTTTTGTTGTCAGTAAGATGATTTTGGGTAACGAGGAAGGGGAGCTCAAGTAATAAGCAAGAAGGACCTTGAATGATGTGTAAGAAGAAACAGTAGTAATGAATAAGAAGAGTTTTAAGTTGTCAGTAAGATGATATTTGGGTAACGAGGAAGGGAGCTCAAGTAATAAGCAAGAAGGACCTGAATGATGTGTAAGAAGAAAACAGCAGTAATGAATAAGAAGAGTTTTAAGTTGTCAGTAAGATGATATTTGGGTAACGAGGAAGGGGAGCCAAGTAATAAGCAAGAAGGACCTTGAATGATGTGTAAGAAGAAACAGCAGTAATGAATAAGAAGAGTTTTAAAGTCAGTAAGATGATATTTGGGTAACGAGGAAGGGAGCTCAAGTAATAAGCAAGAAGGACCTTGAATGATGTAAGAAGAAAAGCAGTAATGAATAGAAGAAGAGTTTTAAGTCAGTAAGATATTTGGAGTAACGAGGAAGGGAGCTCAAGTAATAAGCAAGAAGGACCTTGAATGATGTGTAAGAAGAAACAGGAGAATGAATAAGAAAGAGTTTTAAGTAGTCAGTAAGATGATATTTGGGTAATGAGAAGGGAGGTCAAGTAATAAGCAAGAAGGACCTTGAATGATGTTAAAAGGAGAAATGTGCAATGAATAAAAGAGTTTTAAGTATCAGTAAGATGATATTTAAGAACGAGGAAGGAAAGTCAAGTAATAAGCAAGAAGGACCTTGAAATGATGAGTAAGGAGAAAAAGCATAATGAAGAAAGAAGATTTACGTAGTCAGTAAGATGATTTGGGTAACGAGGAAGGAGAGCCTGCTAATAAGCCAAAAGGACCTGGAATGATGTATGAAAAAGGAGTAATGAATAAGAAGAGTTTTTTAAGTAGTCAGTAAGATGATATTTGGGTAACGAGGAAGAGGGAGCTCAAGTAATAAGCAAGAAGGACCCAGCAAAATGATGTGTGTAGAAGAAACAGCGATAATGAATGAGAAGAAAGTTTTAAGTAGTCAGTAAGATGATATTTGGGGTAAGGAGAAGGGGAACTCAAGTAATAAGCAAGAAGGACCTTTGAATGATGTGTAAGGAGAAACAGCAGTAATGAATAAGAAGAGTTTTAAGTAGTCAGTAAGATGATATTTGGGTAACAGGAAGGAAAGCTCAAGTAATAATAAACAAGAAGGACCTTGAATGATGTGTAAGAAGAAACAGTAGTAATGAATAAGAAGAGTTTTAAGTAGTCAGTAAGATGATATTTGGGTAACGAGGAAGGGGAGCTCAAGTAATAAGTGAAGGACCTTGAATGATGTGTAAGAAAAATAGCAGTAATGAATAAGAAGAGTTTTAAGTTGTCAGTAAGATGATTATTTGGGTAACGAGAAGGGAGCTCAAGTAATAAGCCAGAAAAAGGACCTTGAATGATGAGTAAGGAGAAACAGCAGTAATGAATAAGAAGAGTTTTAAGTATTCAGTAAGATGATATTTGGGTAACGAGGAAGGGGAGCTCAAGTAATAAAGCAAGAAGGACCTTGAATGATGTGTAAGCAGAAACAGCAGTAATGAATAAGAAGAGTTTAAGTAGTCAGTAAGATGATATTGTGTAACGAGGAAGGAGACAAGTTATATGCAAAAGGACTTTAATGATGAGTCAGAAGAAACAGCAGTAATGAATAAGAAGAGTTTAAGTAGTCAGCAAGATGATATTTTGGGTAACAGAGAAGAGACGGCAAGTGTAAAGCAAAGTCTTTGAATGATGAGTAAGGAGAAACAGAAGTAATGAATAAGAGTTTTACGTAAAGCCGTAAGATGATATATTTGGGTAACGAGGAAGGAGGGGAATAAGTAAGAAGTAATATGAGTAAAAGAAATAGCAGTAATGAATGAAGTGTAAGAAGAAGAAAGGGAGAGTCAGTAATGAATAAATGATGAGAAAATGAGTTTTAAGTAGTCAGTAAGATGATATTTGGGTAACGAGGAAGGGAGCCCAAGTAATAAGCAAGAAGGACCTTGAATGATGAGTAAGAAAATAGCAGTAATGAATAAGAAGAGTTTAAGTAGTGAATAAAAAGATGATATTTGGGTAACGAGTAAGGAGAGCTCAAGTAATAAGCAAGAACGACCTTGAATGATGAGTAAGGAGAAACAGGAGTAATGAATAGAAGAGTTTAGAGGTAGTCAGTAAGATGATATTTGGGTAACGAGTAAGGAGAGCTCAAGTAATAAGCAAGAAGGACCTTTGAAATGATGAGTAAAAAATAGCAGTAATGAATAAGAAGAGTTTTTTTTAGTAGTCAGTAAAGATGATATTTGGGTAACGAGGAAGGAAAATCTCAAGTACAATCAAGAAGGACCTTGAATGATGTGTAAAAAAAGAAACAGCAGTAATGAATAAGAAGAGTTTTACGTAGTCAGTAAGATGATATTTGGAGTAACGAGGAAGGAGAGCTCAAGTAATAAACAAGAAGGACTTTGAATGATGTGGTAAGCAGAAATAGCAGTAATGGAATGAAGAAGAGAGTTTTAAGTAGTCAAGTAAGATGATATTTGGGTAAATGAGGAAAGGAAAGCTCAAGTAATAAGCAAAAAGGACATGAATGATGTGTAAGGAGAAAAGAAGAATAATAAAAGAGTTTTAACGTAGTCAGTAAGATGATATTTGGGTAACGAGGAAGGAGAGCTCAAGCAATAAGCAAGAAGGACCTTGAATGATGTGTAAGAAAGGAACAGGAGTAATGAATAAGAAGATTTTTACGTAGTCAGTAAAATGATATTTGGGTAACGAGGAAGGGGAAGCTCAAGTAATAAGCAAGAAGGACAGCAGAATGATGAGTAAGAAAAAAGCAGTAATGAAGAAGAAGAGTTTAAATGATCAGTAAGATGATATTTGGGTAACGAGGAAGAAGAGCAAAGTAATAAGCAAGAAGGACGAATGATGAGTAAGAAAATAGCATTATTGAATAAGAAGAGTTTTAAGTAGTCAATGATATTTCAGTAACGAGAAGGAGAGCTCATGATATTGAATGATTGGAAATAGCAGTAATGAATAAGAAGGAGCTCAATGATATTTGGGTAACGAGAGGAAGGAGAAAGGACTTTGAATGAAGTATTTGAATGATGAGTAAGCAGAAATAATGAATAAGAAGAGTTTTAAGTTGTCAGTAAGATGATATTTGGGTAATGAGGAAGGAGAGCTCAAATAATAAGCAAAAAGAACCTTGAATGATGTGGCAGAAATATCAGTAATGAATAAGAAGAGTTTAAGTGAGTCAGTAAGATGAAATATTTGGGTAATGAGAAGGAGAGGTCAAATACAAGCAAGAAGGACCTTGAATGATGTGTAAGAAGAAACAGGAGTAATGAATAAGAAGAGTTTTAGTAGTCAGTAAGATGATATTTTGGGTAACGAGGAAGGAGAGCTCAAGTAATAAACAAAGAAGGATAGCGACCTTTGAATGATGTGAAAAAGGAGAACAGGAGTAATGAATAAAAAGAGTTTTAAGTAGTCAGTAAGATGATATTTGGGTAACGAGGGAGGGGAGAGCTCAAGTAATAATAAAAAGGACCTTGAATGATGTGTAAAAAAGAAACAGCAGTAATGAATAAGAAGTTTTAAGTAGTCAGTAAGATGATGTTTAGGTAACGAGGAAGGAGAGCTCAAGTAATAAGCAAGAAGGACCTTGAATGAGATGTGTAAAGAAACAGGAGTAATGAATAAGAAGAGTTTTAAGTAGTCAGTAAGATGATATTTGGGTAACGAGGAAGGGAGGTCAAGTAATAAGCAAAAACGACCTTGAATGATGTGTAAGCAGAAATAGTAATGAATAAAAGAAGAGTTTTAAGTAGTCAGTAAGATGATATTTGGGTAACAGTAAAGGGGAGCTCAAGTAATAAGCAAGAAGAAACCTTTTAATGATGTGTAAGAAGAAACAGCAGTAATGATAGAAAAGAGTTTAAGTAGTCAGTAAGATGATATTTGGAGTAATGAGGAAGGAGCTCAAGTAATAAGCAAGAAGGACCTTGAATGATGTGTAAAAGAAACAGCAGTAATGAATAAGAAAAGAGTTTTAAGTAGTCAGTAAGATGATATTTGGAGTAACGAGGAAGGACTCAAGTAATAAGCAAGAATGACCTTGAATGATGTGTAACGAGAAAAAAAAGTAATGAATAAGAAGAGTTTTAAGTTGTCAGTAAGATGATATTTGGGTAACGAGGAAGGAAAAGCTCAAGTAATAAGCAAGAAGGACCTTGAATGATGTATAAGAAAAACAGCAGTAATGAAGAAGAAAGAGTTTAAGTAGTCAGTAAGATGATATTTGGGGTAACAAGGAAGGAGGCTCAAGTAATAAGCAAGAAAGGACCTTGAATGATGTGTAAGGAAACAACAGTAATGAATAAGAAAAGTTTAAAAAGTCAGTAAGGGATATTTGGGTAACGAGGAAGAGAGCTCAAGTAATAAGAAGAAGGACAACTGAATGATGTGTAAGCAGAAATAGCAGTAATAATAATAAGAGTTTTTAAGTTGTCAGTAAGATGATATTTGGGTAACGAGGAAGGAAAATCAAGTAATAAGCAAGAAGGACCTTTGAATGATGTGTAAGGAGAAACAGGAGTAATGAATAAGTAGAGTTTAAAGTTGTCAGTAAGATGATATTTGGGTAACGAGGAAGAATGGGAAGAAGGACTCAAGTAATAAAGAACAGGAGGACAGCAAGATATATTGGGTAACGAGGAAGGAGAGTACAATAAGCAAGAAGGAAATGATGAGGCAGAAATAGCAGTAATGAATAAGAAGAGTTTTTTGTCAGTAAAGATGATATTTGGGTAATGAGGAAGGAGCTCAAGTAATAAGCAAGAAGGACCTTGAATGATGAGTAAGAAGAAACAGGAGTAATGAATAAGAAGAGTTTTAAGTGATCAGTAAGATGATATTGGGGTAATGAGGAAGGGGAGCTCAAGTAATAAGCAAGATGAACTTGAATGATGTGTAAGAAACAGCAGTAATGAATAAGAAGAGTTTTAAGTATCAGTAAGATGATATTTGGGGTAACGAGGAAGGGAGAGCAAGTAATAAACAAGAAGGACCCAGCGAATGATGTGTAAGAAGAAACAGCAGTAATGAATAAGAAGAGTTTTAAGTAGTCAGTAAGATGATATTTGGGTAACAAGGAAGGAGAGTCAAGTAATAAGCAAAAGGACCTTGAATGATGTGTAAGAAGAAACAGCAGTAATGAATAAGAAGAGTTTTAAGTTGTCCAGTAAGATGATATTTTGGGTAATGAGGAAGGGGAGCTCAAGTAATAAACAAAAAGGACCTTTGAATGATGTGTAGAAGAAATAGCAGTAATGAATAAGAAAGTTTTAAATAGTCAGTAAAAGATGATATTTGGGTAAGGAGGAAGGGAGCTCAAGTAATAAACAAGAAGGACCTTGAATGATGATGTGTAAAAAGAAAACAGCAGTAATGAATAAGAAGAGTTTTACAAGTAGTCAGTAAGATGATATTTGGGTAACGAGGAAGGGGAGGTCAAGTAATAAGCAAGAAGGACCTTGAATGATGTGTCAAAGAAGAAACAGCAGTAATGAATAAGAAGAAGAGTTTTAAGTTATCAGTAAGATGATATTTGGGTAACGAGGAAGGAGAGCTCAAGTAATAAGCAAAAAGGACCTTGAATGATGTGTAAAAAAGAAACAGCAGTAATGAATAAGAAGAGTTTTTAAGTTGTCAGTAAGATGATATTTGGGTAACAGGAAAGGGGAGCTCAAGTTAATAAGCAAGAACACCTTGAATGATGTGTAAAATAGCAGTAATGAATAAGAAAGAGTTTAGTTGTCCAGTAAGATGATATTTGGGTAACAGTAGGGGAGGAGTAATAAACAAAAGGACCTAATGATGAGTAAGAAAAACAGCAGTAATGAATAAGAAGAGTTTTCTGCAAGTAGTCAGTAAGATGATATTTGTGTAACGAGGAAGGAGAGTCCAAGTTATAAGCAAAAAGGACCTTGTATGATGTGTAAGAAGAAACAGCAGTAATGAATAAGAAAAGTTTTAAGTAGTCAGTAAGATGATATTTAAACGAGAAGGGAAGCAAAGTTATAAGCAAGAAGGACTTTGAATGATGTGTAAGAAGAAAAGCAGTAATGAATAAGAAGAGTTTTTACGTAGTCAGTAAGATGATATTTGGGTAACGAGGAAGGAGAGCTCAAAATAAGCAAGAAGGACCTTGAATGATGTGTAAGGAGAAACAGGAGTAATGAATAAGAAGATTTTAAGTAGTCAGTAAGAAATGATAAGTTGGGCAACGAGGAAGGGGAGCTGAATAAGAAGGTTTTACGTAGTCAAAGATGTAATAAACAAAAAGAACCTTGAATGATCAAAAGTAAAAAAAAAGCAGTAATGAATAGAAGAGTTTACGTAGTCAGTAGATGATATTTGGTAACGAGGAAGGAGAGCTCAATAATAAGCAAGAAGGACCTTGAATGATGTGTAAGGAGGAACAGGGTAATGAATAAGAAGAGTTTAAGTAATCAGTAAGATGATATTTGGGTAACAGGGAATGGGAGGACAAGCAAGAAGGACCTTGAATGATGTGTAACAAAAACAGCAGTAATGAATAAGAAGAGTTTACGTAGTCAGTAAGATGATGTGTAACGAGGAAGGAGAGCTCAAGTAATAAGCAAGAAGGACCTTGAATGATGAGTAAGTAAAAACAGGTTTAATGAATAAGAAGAGGTTTACGTAGTCAGTAAGATGATATTTGGGTAACAAGGAAGGGAGCTCAAGTAATAAGCAAGAAGGACCTTGAATGATGAGTAAGGAGAAATAGCAGTAATGAATAAGAAGAGTTTTACGTTGTCAGTAAGATGATATTTGGGTAACGAGGAAGGAGAGCTCAAGTAATAAGCAAAAAGGACCTTGAATGATGAGTAAGGAGAAACATCAGTAATGAATAAGAAGAGTTTTACGTAGTCAGTAAGATGATATTTGGGTAACGAGGAAGGAGAGCTCAAGTAATAAGCAAGAAGGACCTTGAATGATGAGTAAAAGAAACAGGAGTAATGAATAAGAAGAGTTTTTTACGTAGTCAGTAAGATGATATTTGGGGTAACGAGGAAGGAGAGCCAAGTAATAAGTAAGAAGGACCTTGAATGATGTGTCAGGAGAAATAGCAGTAATGAATAAGAAGAGTTTTACGTAGTCAGTAAGATGATATTTGGGTAACGAGGAAGGAGAGCTCAAGTAATAAGCAAGAAGGACCTTGAATGATGTGTAAAAAAAATAGCAGTAATGAATAAGAAGAGTTTAAAAGTCAGTAAGATGATATTTGGGTAACGAGAAGGGGAGCTCAAGTAATAAGCAAAAGGACCTTGAATGATGAGTAAAAGAAACAAGCAGTAATGAATAAGAAGAGTTTTAAGTAGTCAGTAAGATGATATTTGGGTAACGAGGAAGGGGAAATCAAGTAATAAAAAAAGGACTGTGAATGAATGATGTGATGAGAAACAGCAATGTAATGAATAAGAAAAGGTTTTAAGTAGTCAGTAAGATGATATTTGGGTAACGAGAAGGGAGCTCAAGTAATAAGCAAGAAGGACCTAGAATGATGTGTGGAGAAAAAAGCAGTAATGAATAAGAAGAGTTTTACGTAGTCAGTAAGATGATATTTGGGCAACGAGGAAGGAGAGCTCAAGTAATAAGCAAGAAGGACCTTGAATGATGAGTAAGGAGAAACAGCATTAATGAATAAGAAGAGTTTTTACGTAGTCAGTAAGATGATATTTGGGTAACGAGGAAGGAGAGCCAAGTAATAAGCAAGAAGGACCTTGAATGATGAGTAAGGAGAAACAGCAGTAATGAATAAGAAGAGTTTTAAGTAGTCAGTAAGATGATATTTGGGTAACGAGGAAGGGGAGCTCAAGTAATAAGCAAGAAGGACCTTGAATGATGAGAAAGAAACAGCAGTAATGAATAAGAAGAGTTTACGTAGTCAGTAAGATGATATTTGGGTAACGAGGAAGGAGAGCTCAAGTAATAAGCAAGAAGGACCTTGAATGATGAGTAAGGAGAAAAAGTGTAATGAATAAGAAGAGTTTTACGTAGTCAGTAAGATGATATTGTGTAACGAGGAAGGAGAGCTCAAGTTTTGAATGATGAGGAGAAAAAGGCAGTAATGAATAAGAAGAGTTTACGTAGTCAGTAAGATGATATTTGGGTAACGAGGAAGGAGAGAGCAAGTAATAAGCAAGAAGGACAGTTGAATGATGTGTAAGAAGAAACAGCAGTAATGAATAAGAAGAGTTTTAAGTAATAAAGATGATGATTTTGGGTAACGAGGAAGGAGAGAGCTCAAGTAAAAGAATGCAAGAAGGACCTTGAATGATGAGTAAGAAGAAACAGGAGTAATGAATAAGAAGAGTTTTACGTAGTCAGTAAGATGATATTTGGGTAACGAGGAAGGGGAGCACAAGTAATAAGCAAGAAGGACATTGAATGATGAGAAAGGAGAAACAAAAGTAATGAATAAAAGAGTTTTAAGTAGTCAGTAAGATGATATTTGGGTAACGAGGAAGGAGAGCTCAAGTAATAAACAAGAAGGACCTTGAATGATGAGTAAGAGAAACAGCAGTAATGAATAAGAAGACAGTAGTCAGTAAGATGATATTTGTGTAACGAGAAGGAGAGCTCAAGTAATAAGCAAGAAGGACCTTGAATGATGAGTAAGCAGAAATAGCAGTAATGAATGAGAAGAGTTTTAAGGGAAGTCAGTAATAAGATGATATTTGGTAAGGAGGAAGGAGAGCTCAAGTAATAAGGGGTAAGAAGGACCAAGTAATTGAATGATGAGTAAGGAGAAACAGCAGTAATGAATAAGAAGAGTTTTACGTAGTCAGTAAGATGATATTTGGGTAACGAGGAAGGAGAGCTCAAGTAATAAGCAAGAAGGACCTTGAATGATGAGTAAGCAAAACAGCAGTAATGAATAAGAAGAGTTTTACGTAGTCAGTAAGATGATATTTGGGTAACGAGGAAGGAAGAGCTCAAGTAATAAGCAAGAAGGACCTTGAATGATGAGTAAGGAGAAACAGGAGTAATGAATAAGAAGAGTTTTACGTAGTCAGTAAGATGATATTTGGGTAACGAGTAAGGAGAGCTCAAGTAATAAGCAAGAAGAACCTTGAATGATGAGTAAGCAGAAATATCAGTAATGAATAAGAAGAGTTTTACGTAGTCAGTAAGATGATATTTGGGTAACGAGGAAGGAGAGCTCAAGTAATAAGCAAGAAGGACCTTGAATGATGAGTAAGGAGAAACAGGAGTAATGAATAAGAAGAGTTTTACGTAGTCAGTAAGATGATATTTGGGAAACGAGGAAGGAGAGCTCAAGTAATAAGCAAGAAGGACCTTGAATGATGAGGAAGGAGAAACAGGAGTAATGAATAAGAAGAGTTTTACGTAGTCAGTAAGATGATATTTGGGTAACGAGGAAGGAGAGCTCAAGTAATATGCAAGAAGTACCTTGAATGATGAGTAAGGAGAAACAGAAGTAATGAATAAGAAGAGTTTTACGTAGTCAGTAAGATGATATTTGGGTAAGGAGGAAGGAGAGCTCAAGTAATAAGCAAGAAGGACCTTGAATGATGAGTAAGGAGAAACAGAGTAATGAATAAATAGAGTTTTACGTAGTCAGTAAGATGATATTTGGGTAACGAGGAAGGAGAGCTCAAGTAATAAGCAAGAAGGACCTTGAATGATGAGAAGGAGAAATAGCAGTAATGAATAAGAAGAGTTTTACGTAGTCAGTAAGATGATATTTGGGTAACGAGGAAGGAGAGCTCAAGTAATAAGCAAGAAGGACCTTGAATGATGAGTAAGAGAGAAACAGCAGTAATGAATAAGAAGAGTTTTACGTAGTCAGTAAGATGATATTTGGGTAACGAGGAAGGAGAGCTAAGTAATAAGCAAGAAGGACCTAGAATGATGAGTAAGGAGAAAAAAGTAATGAAGAAGAAGAGCTTTACGTAGTCAGTAAGATGATATTTGGGTAACGAGGAAGGAAGCTCAGCAGAAGGAATGAATGATGAGTAAGCAGAAATAGCAGTAATGAATAAGAAGAGTTTACGTAGTCAAAGATGATATTTGGGTAACGAGGAAGGAGAGCTCAAGTAATAAGCAAGAAGGACCTTGAATGATGAGTAAGGAGAAACAGCAGTAATGAATAAGAAGAGTTTACGTAGTCAGTAAGATGATATTTGGGTAACGAGGAAGGAGAGCTCAAGTAATAAGCAAGAAGGACATTGAATGATGAAAGGAGAAATAGCAGTAATGAATAAGAAGAGTTTTACGTAGTCAGTAAGATGATATTTGGGTAACGAGGAAGGAGAGCTCAAGTAATATGCAAGAAGGACCTTGAATGATGAGTAAGGAGAAACAGGAGTAATGAATAAGAAGAGTTTTACGTAGTCAGTAAGATGATATTTGGGTAACGAGGAAGGAGAGCTCAAGTAATAAGCAAGAAGGACCTTGAATGATGAGTATGGAGAAACAGGGTAATGAATAAGAAGACTTTTACGTAGTCAGTAAGATGATATTTGGGTAACGAGGAAGGAGAGCTCAAAGTAAGAAGGACCTTGAATGATGAGTAAGGAGAAATAGGAGTAATGAATAAGAAGAGTTTTTACGTAGTCAGTAAGATGATATTTGGGTAACGAGGAAGGAGAGCTCAAGTAATAATAAGAAGGACCTTGAATGATGAGAGTAAGGAGAAACAGGTTAATGAATAAGAAGAGTTTTAAGTAGTAAGTAAGATGATATTTGGGTAACGAGGAAGGAGAGCTCAAGTAATAAGCAAGAAGTACCATGAGCGATGAGTAATGTGAAACAGGAGTAATGAATAAGAAGAGTTTTACGTAGTCAGTAAGATGATATTTGGTTAACGAGGAAGGAGAGCTCAAGTAATAAGAAAGAAGGACCTTGAATGATGAGTAAAGAAAATAGCAGTAATGAATAAGAAGAGTTTTAAGTAGTCAGTAAGATGATATTTGGGTAACGAGGAAGGAGAGCTCAAGTAATAAGCAAGAAGGACCTTGAATGATGAGTAAGGAGAAACAGCAGTAATGAATAAGAAGAGTTTTAAGTAGTCAGTAAGATGATATTTGGGTAACGAGGAAGAAGAGTCAAGTAATAAGCAAGAAGGACCTTGAATGATGAGTAAGGAGAAACAGCAGTAATGAATAAGAAGAGTTTTACGTAGTCAGTAAGATGATATTTGGGTAACGAGGAAGGAGAGCTCAAGTAATAAGCAAGAAGGACCTTGAATGATGAGTAAGAGAAAACAGCAGTAATGAATAAAAAGAGTTTACGTAGTCAGTAAGATGATATTTGGGTAACGAGGAAGAGAGCTCAAGTAATAAGCAAGAAGGACCTTGAATGATGAGTAAGGAGAAACAGCAGTAATGAATAAATAAGAGTTTTACGTAGTCAGTAAGATGATATTTGGGTAACGAGGAAGGAGAGCTCAAGTAATAAGCAAGAAGGACAATGATGAGGAGAAACAGGGTAATGAATAAATGATGATGATATTTGGGTAACGAGAAGGAGAGCTCAAGTAATAAGAAAGAAGAATGATGAGTTTTGAATAAGAAGAGTTTTACGTAGTCAGTAAGATGATATTGGGTAATGAGGAAGGAGAGAGTCAAGTAATAAGCAAGAAGGACCTTGAATGATGAGTAACGAGAAACAGCAGTAATGAATAAGAAGAGTTTTAAGTAGTCAGTAAGATGATATTTGGGTAACGAGGAAGGAGAGCTCAAGTAATAAGCAAGAAGGGACCTGAATGATGAGTAAGGAGAAACAGGAGTAATGAATAAGAAGAGTTTTACGTAGTCAGTAAGATGATATTTGGGGTAACGAGGAAGGAGAGCTCAAGCAAGCAAGAAGGACCTTGAATGATGAGTAAGCAGAAACAGCAGTAATGAATAAGAAGAGTTTTACGTAGTCAGTAAGATGATATTTGGGTAACGAGGAAGGAAAGAGCTCAAGTAATAAGCAAGAAGGACCTTGAATGATGAGTAAGGAGAAACAGCAGTAATGAATAAGAAGAGTTTTACGTAGTCAGTAAGATGATATTTGGGTAACGAGGAAGGAGAGCTCAAGTAATAAGCAAAAGGACGTTGAATGATGAGTAAGGAGAAAACAGCAGTAATGAATAAGAAGAGTTTTTACGTAGTCATGATATTTGGGTAACGAGGAAGAAATAAGCAAGAAGCAATGATAAACAGAATAATGAATAAGAAGAGTTTTACGTAGTCAGTAAGATGATATTTGTGTAACGATGAAGGAGAGCTCAAGTAATAAGCAAGAAGGACCTTGAATGATGAGTAAGCAGAAATAGCAGTAATGAATAAGAAGAGTTTTACGTAGTCAGTAAGATGATATTTGGGTAACGAGGAAGGAGAGCTCAAGTAATAAGCAAGAAGGACGTTGAATGATGAGTAAGGAGAAACAGCAGTAATGAATAAGAAGAGTTTTACGTAGTCAGTAAGATGATATTTGGGTAACGAGGAAGGAGAGCTCAAGTAATAAGCAAGAAGGACCTTGAATGATGAGTAAGCAGAAATAGCAGTAATGAATAAGAAGAGTTTTACGTAGTCAGTAAGATGATATTTGGGTAACGAGGAAGGAAAGCTCAAGTAATAAGCAAGAAGGACCTTGAATGATGAGTAAGGAGAAACTGCAGTAATGAATAAGAAGAGTTTTACGTAGTCAGTAAGATGATATTTGGGTAACGAGGAAGGAGAGCTCAAGTAATAAGCAAGAAGGACCTTGAATGATGAGTAAGGAGAAACAGCAGTAATGAATAAGAAGAGTTTTACGTAGTCAGTAAGATGATATTTGGGTAACGAGGAAGGAGAGCTCAAGTAATAAGCAAGAAGGACCTTGAATGATGAGTAAGGAGAAACAGGAGTAATGAATAAGAAGAGTTTTACGTAGTCAGTAAGATGATATTTGGGTAACGAGGAAGGAGAGCTCAAGTAATAAGCAGAAGGACCTTTGAATGATGAGTAAGGAGAAATAGCAGTAATGAATAAAAGAGTTTTTACGTAGTCAGTAAGATGATATTTGGGTAACGAGGAAGGAGAGCTCAAGTAATAAGCAAGAAGGACCTTGAATGATGAGTAAGGAGAAACAGGAGTAATGAATAAGAAGAGTTTTACGTAGTCAGTAAGATGATATTTGGGTAACGAGGAAGGAGAGCTCAAGTAATAAGCAAGAAGGACCTTGAATGATGAGTAAGCAGAAACAGCAGTAATGAATAAGAAGAGTTTTACGTAGTCAGTAAGATGATATTTGGGTAACGAGGAAGGAGAGCTCAAGTAATAAGCAAGAAGGACCTTGAATGATGAGTAAGCAGAAATAGCAGTAATGAATAAGAAGAGTTTTACGTAGTCAGTAAGATGATATTTGGGTAACGAGGAAGGAGAGCTCAAGTAATAAGCAAGAAGGACCTTGAATGATGAGTAAGGAGAAACAGGAGTAATGAATAAGAAGAGTTTTACGTAGTCAGTAAGATGATAGTTAGGTAACGAGGAAGGGAGCTCAAGTAATAAGCAAGAAGGACCTTGAATGATGAGAAACAGGGTAATGAATAAGAAGAGTTTAAAGTAAAGTAAATGATATTTGGGTAACGAGGAAGGAGAGCAAGTAATAAGAAGAAGGACCTTGAATGATGAGTAAGGAGAAACAGCAGTAATTTTTACGTAGTCAGTAAGATGATATTTGGGTAACGAGGAAGGAAAGCTCAAGTAATAAGCAAGAAGGACCTTGAATGATGAGTAAGCAGAAATAGCAGTAATGAATAAGAAGAGTTTTACGTAGTCAGTAAGATGATATTTGGGTAACGAGGAAGGAGAGCTCAAGTAATAAGCAAGAAGGACCTTGAATGATGAGTAAGAAGAAACAGCAGTAATGAATAAGAAGAGTTTTACGTAGTCAGTAAGATGATATTTGGGTAACGAGGAAGGAGAGCTCAAGTAATAAGCAAGAAGGACCTTGAATGATGAGTAAGCAGAAATAGCAGTAATGAATAAGAAGAGTTTTACGTAGTCAGTAAGATGATATTTGGGTAACGAGGAAGGAGAGCTTAATAAGCAAGAAGGACCTTGAATGATGAGTAAGAAGAAACTGCAGTAATGAATAAGAAGAGTTTTACGTAGTCAGTAAGATGATATTTGGTAACGAGGAAGGAGAGGGCAAGTAATAAGCAAGAAGGACCTTGAATGATGAGTGACGAGAAACAGCAGTAATGAATAAGAAGAGTTTTACGTAAGTAAGATGATATTTGTAACGAGGAAGGAAAGCTAAGATGATATTTGGGTAACGAGAAACTGAAATGAATAAGAGAGAGTTTTTACGTAGTCAGTAAGATGATATTTGGGTAACGAGGAAGGAAGAAGGACCTTGAATGATGAGTAAGGAGAAAACAGGAGTAATGAATAAGAAGAGTTTTACGTAGTCAGTAAGATGATATTTGGGTAACGAGGAAGGAGATCTCAAGTAATAAGCAAGAAGGACCTTGAATGATGAGTAAAGAAACAGCAGTAATGAATAAGAAGAGTTTTATGTAGTCAGTAAGATGATATTTGGGTAACGAGGAAGGAGAGCTCAAGTAATAAGCAAGAAGGACCTTGAATGATGAGTAAGAAGAAACAGCAGTAATGAATAAGAAGAGTTTTACGTAGTCAGTAAGATGATATTTGGGTAACGAGGAAGAGAGCTCAAGTAATAAGCAAGAAGGACCTTGAATGATGAGTAAGGAGAAACAGCAGTAATGAATAAGAAGAGTTTTACGTAGTCAGTAAGATGATATTTGGGTAACGAGGAAGGAGAACTCAAGTAATAAGCAAAGAAGGACCTTGAATGATGAGTAAGGAGAAACAGCAGTAATGAATAAGAAGAGTTTTAATTAGTAGTCAGTAAGATGATATTTGGGTAACGAGGAAGGAGAGCTCAAGTAATAAGCCTTTGAAATGAAGAGTAAGACCTAATGAATAAGAAGAGTTTAGGAGAAAAAGAGATATTTGGGAACGAGAAGGAGAGCTCACGTAGTCAGTAAGATGATATTTGAAACAGGTAATGAATAAGAAGAGAAGGATGATATTTGCTAACGAAAGGAATAAGCAAGAAGGACGTTGAATGATGAGTAAGGAGAAACAGCAGTAATGAATAAGAAGAGTTTACGTAGTCAGTAAGATGATATTTGGGTAACGAGGAAGGAAAGCTCAAGTAATAAGCAAGAAGGACCTTGAATGATGAGTAAGGAGAAACAGCAGTAATGAATAAGAAGAGTTTTACGTAGTCAGTAAGATGATATTTGGGTAACGAGGAAGGAGAGCTCAAGTAATAAGCAAGAAGGACCTAGAATGATGAGTAAGGAGAAACAGCAGTAATGAATAAGAAGAGTTTTACGTAGTCAGTAAGATGATATTTGGGTAACGAGGAAGGAGAGCTCAAGTAATAAGCAAGAAGGACCTTTGAATGATGAGTAAGAAGAAACTGCAGTAATGAATAAGAAGAGTTTTACGTAGTCAGTAAGATGATATTTGGGTAACGAGGAAGGAAAGCTCAAGCTCAAGAAGGACCTTGAATGATGAGTAAGGAGAAACAGGAGTAATGAATAAAAGAGTTTTACGTAGTCAGTAAGATGATATTTGGGTAACGAGGAAGGAGAGCTCAAGGCAATAAGCAAGAAGGACCTTGAATGATGAGTAAGGAGAAACAAGTAATGAATAAAAAAGAGTTTTACGTAGTCAGTAAGATGATATTTGGGTAACGAGGAAGGAGAGCTCAAGTAATAAGCAAGAAGGACCTTGAATGATGAGTAAGGAGAAACAGCAGTAATGAATAAGAAGAGTTTTACGTAGTCAGTAAGATGATATTTGGGTAACGAGGAAGGAGAGCTCAAGTAATAAGCAAGAAGGACCTTGAATGATGAGTAAGGAGAAACAGCAGTAATGAATAAGAAGAGTTTTACGTAGTCAGTAAGATGATATTTGGGTAACGAGGAAGGAGAGCTCAAGTAATAAGCAAGAAGGACCTTGAATGATGAGTAAGGAGAAACAGCAGTAATGAATAAGAAGAGTTTTACGTAGTCAGTAAGATGATATTTGGGGGTAACGAGGAAGGAGAGCTCAAGTAATAAGCAAGAAGGACCTTGAATGATGAGTAAGAGAAACAGCAGTAATGAATAAATAATAGTTTACGTAGTCAGTAAGATGATATTTGGGTAACGAGGAAGGAGAGCTCAAGTAATAAGCAAGAAGGACCTTGAATGATGAGTAAGAGAAACAGCAGTAATGAATAAGAAGAGTTTTTTACGTAGTCAGTAAGATGATATTTGGGTAACGAGGAAGGAGAGCTCAAGTAATAAGCAAGAAGGACCTTTGATGATGAGTAAGGAGAAACAGCAGTAATGAATAAGAAGAGTTTACGTAGTCAGTAAGATGATATTTGGGTAACGAGGAAGGAGAGCTCAAGTAATAAGCAAGAAGGACCTTGAATGATGAGTAAGGGAAACAGCAGTAATGAATAAGAAGAGTTTTAAGTAGTCAGTAAGATGATATTTGGGTAACGAGGAAGGAGAGCTCAAGTAATAAGCAAGAAAATAAGACCTTGAATGATGATATTTGTGGAGAAACAGCTGCAGTAATGAATAAGAAGAATTTTTACGTAGTCAGTAAGATGATATTTGGGTAACGAGGAAGGAGATCTCAAGTAATAAGCAAGAAGGACGTTGAATGATGAGTAAGGAGAAACAGCAGTAATGAATAAGAAGAGTTTTACGTAGTCAGTAAGATGATATTTGGGTAACGAGGAAGGAGAGCTCAAGTAATAAGCAAGAAGGACCTTGAATGATGAGTAAGGAGAAACAGCACTAATGAAGAAGAAGACTTTTACGTAGTCAGTAAGATGATATTTGGGTAACGAGGAAGGAGATCTCAAGTAATAAGCAAGAAGGACGTTGAATGATGAGTAAGGAGAAACAGCAGTAATGAATAAGAAGAGTTTTACGTAGTCAGTAAGATGATATTTGGGTAACGAGGAAGGAGAGCTCAAGTAATAAGCAAGAAGGACCTTGAATGATGAGTAAGGAGAAATAGCAGTAATGAATAAGAAGAGTTTACGTAGTCAGTAAGATGATATTTGGGTAACGAGGAAGGAGAGCTCAAGTAAGCAAGAAGGACCTTGAATGATGAGTAAGGAGAAACAGCAGTAATGAATAAGAAGAGTTTTTACGTAGTCAGTAAGATGATATTTGGGTAACGAGGAAGGAGAGCTCAAGTAATAAGCAAGAAGGACCTTGAATGATGAGTAAGATGAGAAACAGCAGTAATGAATAAGAAGGAGTTTTAAGTAGTCAGAAGATGATATTTTACGGGTAACGAGGAAGGAGAGCTCAAGTAATAAGCAAGAAGGACCTTGAATGATGAGTAAGGAGAAACAGCAGTAATGAATAAGAAGAGTTTTTACGTAGTCAGTAAGATGATATTTGGGTAACGAGGAAGGAGAGCTCAAGTAATAAGCAAGAAGGACCTAGAATGATGAGTAAGGAGAAACAGCAGTAATGAATAAGAAGAATTTTACGTAGTCATTTGGGTAACGATGATATTTGGGTAACAGAGGAAGGAGAGCTCAAAAAATAAGCAAAGAAGGACGTTGAATGATGAGGATGAGAGAAATAGCAGTAATGAATAAGAAGAGTTTTACGTAGTCAGTAAGATGATATTTGGGTAACGAGGAAGGAGAGCTCAAGTAATAAGCAAGAAGGACCTTGAATGATGAGTAAGGAGAAACAGCAGTAATGAATAAGAAGAGTTTTTACGTAGTCAGTAAGATGATATTTGGGTAACGAGGAAGGAGAGCTCAAGTAATAAGCAAGAAGGACCTTGAATGATGAGTAAGGAGAAACAGCAGTAATGAATAAGAAGAGTTTTACGTAGTCAGTAAGATGATATTTGGGTAACGAGGAAGGAGAGCTCAAGTAATAAGCAAGAAGGACCTTGAATGATGAGTAAGGAGAAACAGCAGTAATGAATAAGAAGAGTTTTACGTAGTCAGTAAGATGATATTTGGGTAACGAGGAAGGAAAGCTCAAGTAATAAGCAAGAAGGACCTTGAATGATGAGTAAGGAGAAACAGGGAGTAATGAATAAGAAGAGTTTTACGTAGTCAGTAAGATGATATTTGGGTAACGAGGAAGGAGAGCTCAAGTAATAAGCAAGAAGAACCTTGAATGATGAGTAAGAAGAAATAGCAGTAATGAATAAGAAGAGTTTTACGTAGTCAGTAAGATGATATTTGGGTAACGAGGAAGGAGAGCCTCGCTCAAGTAATAAGCAAGAAAATAAGGACCAATAAGATGAATGATGAGTAAGGAGAAACAGCAGTAATGAATAAGAAACAGCAGTTTTACGTAGTCAGTAAGATGATATTTGGGTAACGAGGAAGGAGAGCTCAAGTAATAAGCAAGAAGGACCTTGAATGATGAGTAAGGAGAAACAGCAGTAATGAATAAATAGTATTTACGTAGTCAGTAAGATGATATTTGGGTAACGAGGAAGGAGAGCTCAAGTAATAAGCAAGAAGGACCTTGAATGATGAGTAAGGAGAAACAGCAGTAATGAATAAGAAGAGTTTAAGTAGTCAGTAAGATGATATTTGGGTAACGAGGAAGGAGAGCTCAAGTAATAAGCAAGAAGGACCTTGAATGATGAGTAAGGAGAAAACAGCAGTAATGAATAAGAAGAGTTTTACGTAGTCAGTAAGATGATATTTGGGTAACGAGGAAGGAGAGCTCAAGTAATAAGCAAGAAGGACCTTGAATGATGAGTAAGGAGAAACAGCAGTAATGAATAAGAAGAGTTTTTACGTAAGTCAGTAAGATGATATTTGGTAACGAGGAAGGAGAGCTCAAGTAATAAGCAAGAAGGACCTTGAATGATGAGTAAGGAGAAACAGCAGTAATGAATAAGAAGAGTTTTACGTAGTCAGTAAGATGATATTTGGGTAACGAGGAAGGAGAGCTCAAGTAATAAGCAAGAAGGACCTTGAATGATGAGTAAGAGAAATAGCAGTAATGAATAAGAAATGATGAGTTTTACGTAGTCAATAAGATGATATTTGGGTAACGAGGAAGGAGAGCTCAAGTAATAAGCAAGAAGGACCTTGAATGATGAGTAAGCAGAAACAGTAAATAATGAATAAGAAGAGTTTTACGTAGTCAGTAAGATGATATTTGGGAGAAACGGAGGAAGGAGAACGCTCAAGTAATAAGCAAGAAGGACCTTGAATGATGGAGTAAGGAAGAAACAATGATGAGTAATGAATAAGAAGAGTTTTACGTAGTCAGTAAGATGATATTTGGGTAACGAGGAAGGAAAGCTCAAGTAATAAGCAAGAAGGACCTTGAATGATGAGTAAGGAGAAACAGGAGTAATGAATAAATAAGAGTTTTACGTAGTCAGTAAGATGATATTTGGGTAACGAGGAAGGAGAAGCTCAAGTAATAAGCAAGAAAGGACCTTGAATGATGAATGATGAGGAGAAACAGCAGTAATGAATAAGAAGAGTTTTACGTAGTCAGTAAGATGATATTTGGGTAACGAGGAAGGAGAGCTCAAGTAATAAGCAAGAAGGACCTTGAATGATGAGTAAGGAGAAACAGCAGTAATGAATAAGAAGAGTTTTACGTAGTCAGTAAGATGATATTTGTGTAACGAGGAAGGAGAGCTCAAGTAATAAGCAAGAAGGACCTTGAATGATGAGTAAGCAGAAATAGCAGTAATGAATAAAAAGAGTTTTACGTAGTCAGTAAGATGATATTTGGGTAACGAGGAAGGAGAGCTCAAGTAATAAGCAAGAAGGACCTTGAATGATGAGTAAGGAGAAAAAGCAGTAATGAATAAAAGAGTTTTACGTAGTCAGTAAGATGATAGTTGTGTAACGAGGAAGGAGAGCTCAAGTAATAAGCAAGAAGGACCTTGAATGATGAGTAAGCAGAAATAGCAGTAATGAATAAGAAGAGTTTTACGTAGTCAGTAAGATGATATTTGGGTAACGAGGAAGGAGAGCTCAAGTAATAAGCAAGAAGGACCTTGAATGATGAGTAAGCAGAAATAGCAGTAATGAATAAGAAGAGTTTTACGTAGTCAGTAAGATGATATTTGGGTAACGAGGAAGGAGAGCTCAAGTAATAAGCAAGAAGGACCTTGAATGATGAGTAAGGAGAAACAGCAGTAATGAATAAGAAGAGTTTTACGTAGTCAGTAAGATGATATTTGGGTAACGAGGAAGGAGAGCTCAAGTAATAAGCAAGAAGGACCTTGAATGATGAGTAAGGAGAAACAGAAGTAATGAATAAGAAGAGTTTTAAGTAGTCAATAAGATGATATTTGGGTAACGGGGAAGGAGAGCTCAAGTAATAAGCCAGAAGTACCTTGAATGATGAGAGACGAGAAACAGCAGTAATGAATAAGAATATTTTGAAGTAGTAAGTAAGATGATATTTGGGTAACGAGGAAGGAGAGCTCAAGTAATAAGCAAGAAGGACCTTGAATGATGAGTAAGGAGAAACAGCAGTAATGAATAAGAAGAGTTTTACGTAGTCAGTAAGATCATATTTGTGTAACGAGGAAGGAGAGCTCAAGTAATAAGCAAGAAGGACCTTGAATGATGAGTAAGGAGAAACAGCAGTAATGAATAAAAGAAGAGTTTTACGTAGTCAGTAAGATGATATTTGTGTAACGAGGAAGGAGAGCTCAAGTAATAAGCAAGAAGGACCTTGAATGATGAGTAAGGAGAAATAGCAGTAATGAATAAGAAGAGTTTACGTAGTCAGTAAGATGATATTTGTGTAACGAGGAAGGAGAGCTCAAGTAATAAGCAAGAAGGACCTTGAATGATGAGTAAGGAGAAACAGCTGTAATGAATAAGAAGAGTTTTACGTAGTCAGTAAGATGATATTTGGGTAACGAGGAAGGAGAGCTCAAGTAATAAGAAGGACCTTGAAGAAGGACCTTGAATGATGAGTAATGAGAAAGAGCTGTAAATAAGTAATGAATAAGAAGAGTTTTAAGAATAGTTTAGTCAGTAAGATGATATTTGTGTAACGAGGAAGGAGAGCTCAAGTAATAAGCAAGAAGGACCTTGAATGATGAGTAAGCAGAAAAAGCAGTAATGAATAAGAAGAGTTTTTACGTAGTCAGTAAGATGATATTTGGGTAACGAGGAAGGAAAGCTCAAGTAATAAGCAAGAAGGACCTTGAATGATGAGTAAGCAGAAACTGCAGTAATGAATAAGAAGAGTTTACGTAGTCAGTAAGATGATATTTGGGTAACGAGGAAGGAGAGCTCAAGTAATAAGCAAGAAGGACCTTTGAATGATGAGTAAGGAGAAACAGCAGTAATGAATAAGAAGAGTTTTACGTAGTCAGTAAGATGATATTTGGGTAACGAGGAAGGAGAGCTCAAGTAATAAGCAAGAAGGACCTTGAATGATGATGGAGAAAACAGTAATGATAAAGAAACTGAAGCGTTTTACGTAGTCAATAAGATGATATTTGGGTAACGAGGAAGGAGAGCTCAAGTAATAAGCAAGAAGGACCTTGAATGATGAGTGAAGGAGAAACAGCAGTAATGAATAAGAAGTTTTAAGTAGTCATTAAGATGATTTTTGGGTAACGATGGAGGAGAGCTCAAGTAATAAGCAAGAAGGACCTTGAATGATGAGTAAGGAGAAACAGCAGTAATGAATAAGAAGAGTTTTAAGTAGTCAGTAAGATGATATTTGGGTAACGAGGAAGGAGAGCTCAAGTTATAAGAAAGAAGGAGCGATTGAAACAGGGTGATGAATAAGAAGAAACAGTCAGTAATGAATAAGAAAGGAGAGCTTTTAAGTAAGTCAATGATAAGATGATTTTGAAGAGTTTTAAGTAACGAGATGATTTTGGAACGGAGGAGCTCAAGTAATAAGCAAGAAGGACCTTGAATGATGAGTAAGGAGAAACAGCAGTAATGAATAAGAAGAGTTTTAAGTAGTCAGTAAGATGATATTTGGGTAACGAGGAAGGAGAGCTCAACTAATAAGCAAGAAGGACCTTGAATGATGAGTAAGGAGAAACTGCAGCAATGAATAAGAAGAATTTTACGTAGTCAGTAAGATGATATTTGGTAACGAGGAAGGAGACCTCAAGTAATAAGCAAGAAGGACGTCGAATGATGAGAAAGGAGAAACAGCAGTAATGAATAAGAAGAGTTTTACGTAGTCAGTAAGATGATATTTGGGTAACGAGGAAGGAGAGCTCAAGTAATAAGCAAGAAGGACCTTGAATGATGAGTAAGGAGAAACAGCAGTAATGAATAAGAAGAGTTTTACGTAGTCAGTAAGATGATATTTGGGTAACGAGGAAGGAGAGCTCAAGTAATAAGCAAGAAGGACCTTGAATGATGAGTAAGCAGAAATAGCAGTAATGAATAAGAAGAGTTTTACGTAGTCAGTAAGATGATATTTGGGTAACGAGGAAGGAGAGCTCAAGTAATAAGCAAGAAGGACCTTGAATGATGAGTAAGGAGAAACAGCAGTAATGAATAAAAGAGTTTTACGTAGTCAGTAAGATGATATTTGGGTAACGAGGAAGGAGAGCTCAACTAATAATAAGCAAGAAGGACCTTGAATGATGAGTAAGGAAATAGCAGTAATGAATAAAAAGAGTTTTACGTAGTCAGTAAGATGATATTTGGGTAACGAGGAAGGAGAGCTCAAGTAATAAGCAAGAAGGACCTAATGATGAGTAAGGAGAAAGGAAATAAGAAGTTTTACGTAGTCAGTAAGATGATATTTGGGTAACGAGGAAGGAGAGCTCAAGTAATAAGCAAGAAGGACCTTGAATGATGAGTAAGCAGAAATAGCAGTAATGAATAAGAAGAGTTTTACGTAGTCAGTAAGATGATATTTGGGTAACGAGGAAGGAGAGCTCAAGTAATAAGCAAGAAGGACCTTGAATGATGAGTAAGGAGAAACAGCAGTAATGAATAAAAAGAGTTTTACGTAGTCAGTAAGATGATATTTGGGTAACGAGGAAGGAGAGCTCAAGTAATAAGCAAGAAGGACCTTGAATGATGAGTAATGCAGAAATAGCAGTAATGAATAAAAAGAGTTTTACGTAGTCAGTAAGATGATATTTGGGTAACGAGGAAGGAGAGCTCAAGATGAATATGTAAGAAGGACCTTGAATGATGAGTAAGGAGAAACAGGAGTAATGAATAAATAGTATTTTTACGTAGTCAGTAAGATGATATTTGGGCTAACGAGGAAGGAGAGCTCAAGTAATAAGCAAGAAGGACCTTGAATGATGAGTAAGCAGAAATAGCAGTAATGAATAAGAAGAGTTTTACGTAGTCAGTAAGATGATATTTGGGTAACGAGGAAGGAGAGCTCAAGTAATAAGCAAGAAGGACCTTGAATGATGAGTAAGGAGAAACAGCAGTAATGAATAAGAAGAGTTTTACGTAGTCAGTAAGATGATATTTGGGTAACGAGGAAGGAGAGCTCAAGTAATAAGCAAGAAGGACCTTGGATGATGAGTAAGGAGAAACAGGAGTAATGAATAAATAGTATTTTACGTAGTCAGTAAGATGATATTTGGGTAACGAGGAAGGAGAGCTCAAGTAATAAGCAAGAAGGACCTTGAATGATGAGAGACGAGAAACAGCAGTAATGAATAAGAATAGTTTTAAGTAGTAAGTAAGATGATATTTGGGTAACGAGGAAGGAGAGCTCAAGTAATAAGCAAGAAGGACCTTGAATGATGAGTAAGGAGAAACAGCAGTAATGAATAAGAAGAGTTTTACGTAGTCAGTAAGATCATATTTGTGTAACGAGGAAGGAGAGCTCAAGTAATAAGCAAGAAGGACCTTGAATGATGAGTAAGCAGAAATAGCAGTAATGAATAAGAAGAGTTTTACGTAGTCAGTAAGATGATATTTGTGTAACGAGGAAGGAGAGCTCAAGTAATAAGCAAGAAGGACCTTGAATGATGAGTAAGGAGAAACAGCAGTAATGAATAAGAAGAGTTTTACGTAGTCAGTAAGATGATATTTGTGTAACGAGGAAGGAGAGCTCAAGTAATAAGCAAGAAGGACCTTGAATGATGAGTAAGCAGAAATAGCTGTAATGAATAAGAAGAGTTTTACGTAGTCAGTAAGATGATATTTGGGTAACGAGGAAGGAAAGCTCACGTAATAAGCAAGAAGGACCTTGAATGATGAGTAATGAGAAACTGTAGTAATGAATAAGAAGAGTTTTACGTAGTCAGTAAGATGATATTTGTGTAACGAGGAAGGAGAGCTCAAGTAATAAGCAAGAAGGACCTTGAATGATGAGTAAGCAGAAATAGCAGTAATGAATAAGAAGAGTTTTACGTAGTCAGTAAGATGATATTTGGGTAACGAGGAAGGAAAGCTCAAGTAATAAGCAAGAAAGACCTTGAATGATGAGTATATTTGGGTAGAAACTGTAGTAATGAATAAGAAGAGTTTTACGTAGTCAGTAAGATGATATTTGGGTAACGAGGAAGGAGAGCTCAAGTAATAAGCAAGAAGGACCTAGAATGATGAGTAAGGAGAAACAGCACTAATGAAGAAGAAGACTTTTACGTAGTCAGTAAGATGATATTTGGGTAACGAGGAAGGAGATCTCAAGTAATAAGCCAGAATGAAATGGACGTTGAATAAGAAGAGTGATGATGATATTTGGGTAACGGGGAGAAACAGCAGTAATGAATAAGAACGAGAAACAGCGTAATCAGTAAGATGATATTTGGGTAACGAGGAAGGAGAGCTCAAGGAATAAGCAAGAAGGACCTTGAATGATGAGTAAGGAGAAACAGCAGTAATGAATAAGAAGAGTTTTACGTAGTCAGTAAGATGATATTTGTGTAACGAGGAAGGAGAGCTCAAGTAATAAGCAAGAAGTACCTTGAATGATGAGTAAGCAGAAATAGCAGTAATGAATAAGAAGATTTTTACGTAGTCAGTAAGATGATATTTGGGTAACGAGGAAGGAAAGATCAAGTAATAAGCAAGAAGGACCTTGAATGATGAGTAAGGAGAAACAGCAGTAATGAATAAGAAGAGTTTTACGTAGTCAGTAAGATGATATTTGGGTAACGAGGAAGGAGAGCTCAAGTAATAAGTAAGAAGTACCTTGAATGATGAGTAAGGAGAAACAGCAGTAATGAATAAAAAGAATTTTACGTAGTCAGTAAGATGATATTTGGGTAACGAGGAAGGAGAGCTCAAGTAATAAGCAAGAAGTACCTTGAATGATGAGTAAGGAGAAACAGCAGTAATGAATAAAAAGAATTTTACGTAGTCAGTAAGATGATATTTGGGTAACGGGGAAGGAGAGCTCAAGTAATAAGCCAGAAGAACCTTGAAGGATGAGTGACGAGAAACAGCAGTAATGAATAAGAAGAGTTTTAAGTAGTAAGTAAGATGATATTTGGGTAACGAGGAAGGAGAGCTCAAGTTATAAGCAAGAATGACCTTGAATGATGAGTAAGGAGAAACAGCAGTAATGATAAGAAGAGTTTTACGTAGTCAGTAAGATGATATTTGGGCAACGAGGGAGGAGAGCTCAAGTAATAAGCAAGAAGGACCTTGAATGATGAGTAAGGAGAAACAGGAGTAATGAATAAGAAGGGTTTTAAGTAGTCAGTAAGATGATACTTGGGTAACGAGGAAGGAGAGCTCAAGTAATAAGCAAGAAAGACCTTGAAT
Organism: Acanthosepion pharaonis; assembly: GCA_903632075.3. NCBI lineage: Eukaryota > Metazoa > Mollusca > Cephalopoda > Sepiida > Sepiidae > Acanthosepion > Acanthosepion pharaonis. The sequence continues at coordinate 2,565,711 of CAHIKZ030005388.1, read as the reverse complement.
GATGAGTAAGGAGAAACAGCAATAATGAATAAGAAGAGTTTGAAATAGTCATTATGATTATATTTGGGTAATGAGGAAGGGGAGATTAATTAATAAGCAAGAGTGAATTTGATATTCAAAATAATCCTAAAATTCTGACTACTGAAATGTGTTAAGTCTTTCAAAAATTTTATGAATTTTTAACTATTTGGGAAAATCTTATTGGCAAGAGCAATCATTTAGAAGAAATTTCAAAAGGAATAAAAAACATGTTTTTAATTCAAAGATTTGCGGGGAAATTAAATAAAATCGATAAATAAATTAGTAATAATGAATAATAATAAAATAAAATACATTTTCTCATGATGCTATGTGTAAAGGAACCGTTAATATGATTACCCGTACTTGACTTTCTCAAATGCCTTTAGTTGGCACATTTAAGTCTATAAGAAATCCAAACATTTTTCTGTCCCAGTCTCTTTCTACCCCTAGATCCAAGATGTAATATCACGTGGAAATTATATTTGATTTATTTCATTCTACAGTCCGAACATAATTGCCACTGAACACACTTTTCCCTTTTCAACACATGAGATTCACACATGTCTTCCAAAACCTCCACCTATGACGTTATACGCCAGGATACATTCACAAAGTCAAATCACACTTATTTCATCCGTGTTTCGATAGAAGAAGAATGTTTCTGTCAGACCGACTCCCACGGGTGTGCTT
>CAHIKZ030005388.1:2530000-2562500 GCA_903632075.3 Acanthosepion pharaonis | reverse complement strand
GAATGATCATAATATTCATCGATTGATCTGTAGGTTAATGCACCTTTAAAATGTTGTTTGCGAAGGATTTCGCCATTTTATATCATTAATTTTACTAATCTACTTTTTGTATGAATGATTCATTGTAATATATATATATATATATATATATATATATATATATATATATATATATATTTTCATAGGCTGGTTAATAAAGTTAGAGGAATAAAACCTAAAAAAATGAGAAAAATATAGTCAACAAGACTGATTATATCTATTTTTATTTTAGTAGGCATTTTTACTAAGCCGAAGCAAGATGAGAAAGTATTTAAAGTCGAAATTTTCGGAGAGGCCTGTGTCTTTATCAACAAGATGAGAAATAAACAAACTTTTGGACAATAAGCAATGAAATTTATAAGAACAACCTAAGGTCAGAGTGCTCTTGAAAAGACAGAGAGATGCCTGGTTGAAATTCCTTCGTGAACATAAGGAATAAAAAGAGTATTATGGAGAAATGAAACAAAAATTGAATTGTTTGGACCCAATTCTGGAAATCGTGTATGGAGGGAAGATGGCGATGCCTTCAAGCAAAAGAACACAGTTCCAACAGTGAAACTTGGAGATGGCAGCATCATGGTTTCGGGATATATCCGTAATTGATGGTAGAATGAATATCAAAATAATTGGAAGAAAATTTAACGATATCGGTTGAAAATCTTGAACGTCTTGCTGCTTGGATCTTCCAACAAGATAATGATCCTAATCCCACTGCAAAATCTACGAAGAAATGGTTTGCTTAAGATGATGTAAAAATCTTGAAATTTTCAAGTCAAGCCCCTGATTTCAACCCAATCGAAAATCTGTGACATTATTTAAAAATTCAAATCCAGTCAAGAGCTTCAAAAAACGTTCCGGATCTGAAGACCATATGCGAAGAAGAATGGAACAAAATACAAACTAAAATTTGCAAATCATTAATTGAGAAATACAAGAAGATGTTGGTTGCAGTAGAAGTGAATAATGGCTATTCTACAAAGTATTAAATGCAGAATATCTATTCTTTTTTTATTGTACGAATACATTTCCACCCATTCTAATGTATAAATGGGACTTATTTCTATTAAATCATTTTTCCGTATTCTATGCATATTTAGTTATGCAGCTGTGTATAGTTAATTATATGAAATGTATGTTTATTAATTAGCTGAAAGTACAACAAATTAAAATTTTGTATGTGTGCGAATATTTGTTTCCCCCATAGTATAGTCCTGACAAGTAGTGCTAACAGATATATAGAGAGATATTTATAAAACATTGAAATTAAAATCAGTCGACCTAGATTCGGATGTCCCGGTGAAGACTAATGTTTCTTATTGATATCGACAGCCTATGGAATTTTGAAAGGGTTTCCCTGATGAAAAAATGGTATACCAAACCCATTCCATTCGCGAGGCATATATTTCATTAGTAGAACTTCTCAATTTATGGTAAGAAATATTTTCGGATTATATATATATATATATATATATATATATAGGTAGTTTTAAGGTGTGTTATATTTATGCGATAAAGTACTCAATATCAGAGATAGAGTGTATGTAAATATAAATACAAAAGTGAACATTGAAGACAATACTCAGAGGCGACAGGCTGTTTCATGCTAGACGCAATCCTCAGACGGACTGACGATTGCGTCTATATTACACACACATACACACACACACACGCATATATATATATATATATATATATATATATATATATATATATATATATATACATATATATACATATATATTACCCTTAATATCAGTGATTGCAGAAAATCTTTACCTTTACCTTTTCCCGCCTGCGAATGTTCATATATATATATATATATATATATATATATATATATATATATATATATATATATGTATATATATATATATATATATATATATATATATATATATATATATATATATATATATATATATATATATATATACATATTATATATAAATATATTATATGTATATATATATAAAATATATAGAGATATAGATAGAGCGATAACGAACTCGCAAACACCTCTTGTCTAGATGAAAGGGTTTCTCTGTATCCTTGGAAACGTGAATTAAGATTTTGGCCTTGCTTTTAAAACGCAGTAATAAGTTACTCCAAAGTTTGCTTGAGGATGAAATGGAACTAATATCTTTAATTTAATAAAAAAATTAATTTCGATGATTTTAGCTTCCATTTTTGAAACATGGTTAGAGCTGTGTAGCGGAAAAACATATTTTAAATCAATTAATTTATAATATATATATATATATATATATATATATATATATATATATATATATGTATATATATATATATATATATATATATATATATATATATATATATATATACGGCCCTTAATGTCAGTGAACGCTGAAGACCTTAACTTTACCATTTCATGTGATATTTTATTGTTGTATCTGATTACTTACATAGACTTCGATTTACTTCTTGCCGTCTGTAACCAATTTTGAGTTCTTGCGGGGAATCGATTTAGGAAGCTGTTGTTAAGACTCCACTTGGAAATTTGACACACTACACTCTTTTTAAGACATATCTCGTTCTATAGCTGACTATTTTAAGTTGAGAAAATATCTCTGCGACTTATGGTTTGCTGAAACATCCAGGGATTTCGAACTTCCTGTTTTATCATACTTGTTTGGTGATGATGGAAATTACAAATTTTATTTGGGTCAGTAAGTTTATAGAGTTACTGTCGCTTAAGACTTTCACGTTTGGGTCGCGACCGGCGCCAAAGATTTACTCCAGGTACCAGGCCGCCATAAAATGACGCTGGCTGTGACAGCTAAAAGAAAATCTCATTTTCTGCTTGGTTGCAGTTTCAAAACGTCTTTAAGTTTACTCTTTGACAGTTTTCTGTTATTTTAGACATTATTTGTTATTTAAAGCCAGCGACGTCACCGAAGGTTTATGATATGCCAAAGCGGGTTTATTGAGAAGTGTAACCAGATATATTGACAATACGAAAAGAAAAAGAAAAGAAATTTTCAGTTATTGATAAATGCACCACTTTTAAACAAACTAAAACCCATAAGAAGCTCTCAAATAATGAATAATAAAATTGCATTTTATTAAGTTTTATTTTAATGTATTTTATATTGATCATTTCAGAAGTTTATGATTTTATATTAGATATTTATATTTGTTTTTATAAAATATAAAAAGTTTATGTCATTCGTTATGTGTCTGTTGTTTACAAAATTAGTCGAGTTGATTTAAATGGTTAATAAACAATTTTGACAGGAAGTTATTAAATAATTGAGCGTGCGATATCCGTTCAACTTATAAAAAATTAGTTCTAAGGAAATACGAGAATAGTAAATAGAAGATTTCTTTTTCTTCCATACAACTCGAGATTTAATTCAGTAGTGAAACGTTTACAAATTTGACTTCATGTTTCTATTAGTTAATGACGCTTACGTGTACCTTGTTAGCTTAACTGTAATTGGAGCAAAGTGTAGAATCGACGAGCCAAATTCAAATTGTGAGCAATGTTGCGAAAGTGAACGGAAAAACGCTAAATTCGATGCGTTCACTCTCATAGCCACTACTTTTAGGATAAATCCTTTGCATGACAATAAACTAGATCCCTTAGCAAGACATCTAATCGGGAGATTATAGGTTTTTAGGAGCATGGAACCTCCTCTTAATTGCTGTTGTTTCTATGTTCACTCTGACCCGAGGTGGTAGCACCCGTTAGGATCCCAGCTAAGAGCAAATAGTGAAACCTCAAACTAGAAGAAAACATTAAAAATTATAATAGATATTTATAGTAAAAATCTCAACCATAACTATCTATTGTAAAATTACCAACAATACCTAAAATTCCAAAGAATGCCTGAAACAACATGAAAAAATCTTTCATGGCGTTAATCTTGCAATTTCTTAAAGAAATCAAACTATATTCCAAAATATAGCTTTAACAAAACTACAACATAAACAGAGACGCATACGTATATCACCGTCTCTCATAATTATGTCTAAACATACATATCTATGCACTAAAGCTGAGTATCAACTACCATGTACTCAATTGCGTAAGCAGAATAACATGTATCATATGTTTATTACTTCAATGCTCCGAAGAAAAGTAACTGTCGGAATTAAATAACCTATAAAGGAGTTGATATTCCGTATGAATCGAATAAACATTTAGGATAGTCATGCCATTCCCCTCCAGATATGGGCTAAATATTAAAGAAGTCTGGTCTATCTATCCTTGTATGGAAGTCAATCGAAGAGAAAGAAGACACTTGTTATAAACCGTGCAGAATGCTATGGGAAACCATTACGTTATATTACTCAAGAGTCCATAACAACAGATAAGAGAAGAAAAGAAGCTGTGGAGAGCCGGGATAACATACATATTAAAAAGACATGACGTTAAAATTCGGTGTTCATTTCTGCGGTAGGAGGTTATTAGAACCTATCATTGAACTGGATCTTTCAATCACCTTATTTTCCAGAGTGTATTGATCTGACTTAAACTCCCAGTGACAAATCAATGTATCATTATTCTCTAAATTTCTGAGATGGGGTATTATGTACACTATTTACATTATTCGGACTATTGTCCTCATCTTTGTCGCCATATTTATCACAATGTTTCGGTCCTTCAGTATCTGTCTATATTTCTGAGATGAGGTATTATGTACACTATTTTCATTATTCGGACTATTGTCCTCATCTTTGTCGCCATATTTATTACAACGTTTCGGCCCTTCAGTATCTGTCTATATTCTGAGGTGAGGTATTATGTACACTATTTAAATTATTCGGACTATTGTCCTTCATCTTTGCCGCCATATTTATGTGAATTTTCTGAATGTTCTCCACTGTCTTAACCGGGTATTGAACTCACACTCTTTGGGTCCTGTCACTGGATCTAACCAGCGCCTTTATCCACTGTGGCACAGGTTAATTGGAACTGCTTGGGAAACTTGATTTAATCGGAACCCGTATTAGAATAATCCAGAATATTTAGTGAAAAAATCACTTGCATACGGATAGGATAAGGCAATTATAGAAGAACTGTTAGTGGCGTAGCACAAAGATGTGCGTTCTCTCCGGATTTATGCGGTGAGACGAGGCTCAGAGAAGTCAAAGTCCAACCAGGATTGGTTAATAAGATATGCAGATGACACTGTGTTGATGGCAGGCATAGAATGAAAGCTACCGTAACTCCTAGACAATGTAGTAAAGGGAAACAGAATGAATGGACTAATGTTCAATTATAATAAGGGAGAATATATGGTCGTCAGCAAGAGAGAGCATCCAAGATGCAAGTTACGAATTGGAGACGCCAAAAATATACACATTTGTGAATTGTTATAACAAATAAGAACGAAATATGTGACAAATATTCGGAGGCTTAGTGTAATAGAGATAGAAGTCTCTAAAAAACCAAACAGCATATTTAGAAATCAGAAAAGTTCGTTTGAAACAAAGAAAAGTATTGAACTGCTACGTGATATTAATTAACATATAGCAGGATATACTGGGTACCTCGAGGCGGTGCAATGGTTAGGAAGCTTGTCTCGCTAGAGCAATTACGACTGAGTCGTGAGTTCGATACTCACTGGGTGCCCCCTACATTTGGCCTTGTGACACACCTAAGCTACGCTTGGAAAATCAGGCCACCTCAAGGTGGTGTAATATTTAGCAAGCTTGTCTCGCTAGAACAATTACGACTGGGTAGTGGTTCCATACTCACTGGATGCCCCCTACTTACGGCCTTGTGCCACATTTAAGCTACGCTTGGAAAATCGCTCTAGCAGGGTATACCGGAACATTTCAGCACAGATGAATATGAGATGATGCAAGTGTAAGGTTGTCCTACAGAAGTATGAATGTAACACGTGAAGTGTTAAGGATTATGAAAACTAAAATGACAGCTTTAATTAGAATCTGGAGAAAGTTGAAATTTCTGGAGCACATAATGAAGAAGCCATGGAAAAAAAAACCTGACACTCAGATTACATCCCCAAGGCAAGAGGGCCAGAGGGTAACATCGAATAACTTTGCTAACGTGCCTGTGTAAATTGATAACACTACATGGCTTAAAAGAGATGGTGAGGGAAAAAATATTGTTTGGAGAGCAATGATTTCGCACTTGAAGTGACACAGCACATACACGAAGATGGATCTATGTATTTTGTTTATATATTTCCATGACATAAAACTAAGATGTCGGCTCCTGCCTAGAGATATAATTCCAGACCGTTCACCTCTGTCATCTTTCTCCATTTCTTTCCAATGTGTACGAAATCTGAGGGGACTTCTATCCGCATATGAAATACAAAATAATTCAATTTGATAATTATTTAAATAACTGGAAAATGATAATATTTTCAAATACACATGGTACGTTCACAATAAGATAGATAAAAGTTAGTACATATGGCACAGTGGATAAAGGCATTAGTTAGATCCAGTGACAGGAACCAAAGAGTGCGAGTTCTATATCCGGCTAAGGCAGTGAAGAACTTTCAGAGGGAAATTAACAGGAGATAACTGATAACTGACATCCATTAAAAACATGGCACGTGGAAGTGGAACAGTCTACCCCAGTGAGCGAAATAAAGGGTTCAATTCGACATTCCAACCACCTGAAGAAGGTCGGATCGTACAATGGCCGAAATGTTGTGATAAATATGGCAATAAAGATGAGGACGATAGTCCAAACAATGTAAATAGTGTTCATAGTACTTCATCTCAGAAATATAGACAGATACGTTTTTAGTTTTTAGTCAGTAAGGCTTTAAATTAAATTAGACATTCAAGTAAACATAGGCTCATTTTACAGTAGAATAATAAAAAGTTGTCATAGATTTTGTTTACATTTAGGCAGGCATAAATACGGTTTGCATTACAGTAAATAGTAGAAATGTCTAGTTTGCAGTAAGGTAGATGTAGACCCGGATTTTTAAAAATAATTTCACACAAAGGAAGGCAGTAAAGCCACTAAGACGCAAGTGGATACTGAATGTTAAAGAATGTGACAAAAAGTCACTTTCATGGGGAGAGAACGATAAAATCATAAGAATTAAGTAGACAGAAGGTAACGATTGACATTGCATTTCAGTTTTTGAACTTAAAATATAACTGGAAAGCAAGAAGCTGAATGAGAGTTCCACAATCAAGAAGTGCAAGAGAAGAAACTGTTACCATAAAACGTACGGTTATATCAATTAATTTGTAAAATGAGACCTTACAGCCAATCTAGTACTGAGCTTAAATTAATAAAATCTAGGAACCATAGAAGAAAGTTCCTCAGAACAATTACGATGAACGTATTTATAGAAAGGTCACATGGAAGCAACATTAGTGCATTGAGAATGCAACTGAAATTGAGATACCAGGTCAGGACCAATAACATTGCAGATAATTTTATCAAGAATCTCTAAATATATAGCAGGATCACAAGACCGGAATTCATAGCAATATTCAAAGCAAGGACGAATGGTAGACTTATAAACATTCGGGTGAAAGAAAATATCTAGCACGTCACATGGAACTAACCTTTAATTGATTCAACATAATCTTTCCACTTCATGTCAGCGGAAAACGCTAGTCCGACAAGGCGTAATAAGTCACTATCCTGGGGGTTAGCGTCAGCTACGGAAGGTGAAAAGTGTTTTATTAGACGATTAAAAGAGACGACTTTCAATTTACAATAGACTAAAAAAAAGTAGACGTCGGATCGGCCTGTACTGTAATGAAAAATACAAACTCCGGTTTATAGTAGAGAGAAAAAGGTAGAAATTAATCCGTTTACAATAAGGTGGACATAACTTCATTTTATATTCAAAAAGGTAGATATAGCTACTCTTCATAGTAGAACTGAAAACTATGTCATTGTTGATTTTTTCCAGTAGAGTCAAATAGATAGAAATCCAGATTACACAAAGGTATATATAAGATGCTTTACATTAGAGTAGAACCGTATAAAACCGGTTTAAACTAAGATATATATTTGTCCGGTTTATGATACAGTAAAAAAAAAAAAATTAAAAAAAATAGATAGAGGTCTCGATAAATAAAAGAAATATACTATGTACATCAATATTGTAACATATTACTACAACGTGTTAACTTTGAAGTACAAAATGGTTTCCTTAAAAACAAAATAAATGGTTTTCTGGTTGAGTGATTTTTGGAGATGCAAAACGAATCTCAGGAAATCTCGAGTAAAGTTTCAAATGAAAAAAACTGTAAAAACTTCTGTGACGTCACCCCGGGGTCGCTGCGTCAAATGTGACGTCTGCCTGGCCGCGCCCGCCGTGCTGTCCTAGTCGCGGCGCCAATTGTGACGTCACCCCGTCTGTCTCCGCGCCGTCGCCGTCCTATCCTGTCCTGGGACGACCAATGTGACTTGGTATTGGTCGCGGCACCAAATGTGACGTTCTAACCTTTTGCTGATTCGGATGGGAATCTGGTTAGATTCGGTATCAGCCTTGTCGTTCCCCGCTCGCCTCCAACGTCTGGTTACCGAAGTAACTGTTTTGATTTCTAGTCTAACCTACCCATGTTGTGATTTGATCTTAGGTAGACGAAATCAATCAGTCGCCGGGCCGTAATGCAAGTCGAGTCCGAACAAGGGTAATACCGCACAATTATATGTAAAAGAAAATAAAGTAATAACTCGAAAAGTTCAAATGTGTTAAAAAGGAATAACAATATTTTATATCTGGTTGCTGAATATAGGACTGCGTCTTTCTCCCAAACCACTAATTGGATACGTGACACTTTGCGTTTTATTAGGCGAGTTTTAACATCTTAAGTTGTCTTTTTCTTTAAGAAACTGGTTCTTGGTGTATCTTCAGGCGATATTCGTAAAACTTGTTTTGGTGGTGTGAGTCTAAGTCGTTCTTCAAAAATAAATTGTTCTTGGTTAGAAGTTGAGGTCGTGATTGCGTGGATCTTTAGTCAGCTTTCTGCGAGGCGGCTCTTCAGAGCTCACAGCTCAACTGCAAACTGAAACTTCAACTCAACTGCGAACTCAGCTCCAACTCCAACTCAATTCAACTCCAACTCACTGCGACTCTGCTTATATGGACGCCGACCCAAACCGGGGTGGGCTTGTCGGGGTTTGAGGTTCCTTGATAATTCTAAATCCGCATTAAGAATTTTCTTTGTTTTTGGTCAGGAAAACCCATCACTTTCCATTTTTGGAAATCTTTTACTTTCTACTTTAAGGGAATGGTCCTCACAATTTCTCCCTTTCTCATATGGGTATCTCACCCAATCCCTTCAAAGGCGTCAACAGGTTTCCCCTCTCTCTCACAGTGGCATCTCACACCGATACCTTCAGGGGGCGTCAACAGGCCTCCTCTCCTTCTTCACATGATTACCTTCGCCTACCGTTCACGCCACCATTCATCCAATGGACGCTCAGCGGCGTAGGTGTTTGCTAATTATCGCTCAAAGAAAAAAAAATTATCTTCTTTTTTTTTTCTTTTCTTTTCTTTCTTTTCTTCTTCCCGACAACAAATCCTTAGACTCTTATCTTAACCGAATCCCATCTGGAGTTCGTCAATCGAGACTTTTCCGCCAGCATCAAATGGGTGGTCATCTGGCGACTTCGCACCCTGGTGCCAATTATTCATTCTGATAAAATAATTTTCCTATCATGGCCAGCTCTTGACATAAAACAGGTGCCTTTTCAAAATGATATTTCCGCAGATAGTTAAAGGTTTAATCTTTCCTTCCTTGTACTCTGCGGGTGGTCCAGCGGACATTTTTCGCGGTCAGTGCATGACCTAATTAATATTATCTCTTAGCACACTGTCCCGTAGGCCACTCTACCAATCTGAAATTTTCATTATCGCCACGGCTGTATTTTATTCGGTGTGTCGTCATAAATCAAATTAAACCCGGCAGAACCGAGATCTTACTTTCTTCGCTAATGAAAATAAAAATCTTTACCACTTTTCTTTGTTAGAAAAAAATAACATCATTCAGTGTCTTTTCGTGATAGCTTCTTATCACCTAATTTAATTCTCGCCTTTTTTTTTCTTTTTTTATCACGCAATCCTAAATAGTGTCACACTTCTTAGACATTTTCAATAGCCCAATACAAATAAAAATATATAGGAGGGAATGCTGAAGATTTATTAGCATTGGGATGGAGTCATGTAAACGTTCAACTATAGCTCCTTTTCAACTAAAACTCTTTCCCAGTGTTGAAATCTTGCAAGTTCGTGGCTATTTCTATGGCAAATGTTCAGATGACCTCCATTATTTAGTTCCACCAGTTCAGATTATTACAACAAAAACACGCCATGACATTTCCAGGTGATTGAATCAGCCTCATCTCTTGCGTGTTCAAAATTTAAAAAGAATGTTCTATTCATACAGCTTTTCTGAAGAACTACTTCTCACTTGTGAACTTCTCTGAAAACTACAATCTTTCCGTCTTTCAGATAATAGTCAATGCTTATCCATTCTTATCCTTATAATCACCACTTCCGATCAGCTTCACATTTATTCATATCATACATATCATTAATTATTATTTATTTTATTCTACCTTGAGTAACTGAAGCATTGTATTAGCGTCATGACAAGGCGTAATAAGTCACTATCCTGTAGCATAGTGTCAGCCACGGAAGGTGAAAAGCGCTCTTTTAGACGATTGAAAGAGACGAATTTCAATTTACAATATACATTGATCTCATGAATTATTATTTATTTTATTCTACGTTGAGTAACTCGAGCATTGTATTAGGGTTATGTTTAGTACATAACAAAAGCCCGGCTAAATTGCCAGATTCTGACCAAATGACCAAATCAATAGAATTTAATTAGCAATTTTTGCTTTGTTACGCATAGATTTTTCAGTACCCACTCCTACTTAAAAAGACACTTATACAAAGCAATATCACATTAAAATAGATTTATAAAGAAGCAAGTAAAGACTGGTATGTTTATTCAGAAAATTTATGCCTTTACACGCAAATTACTTGATCGTGTAAGTAAGAGATAAAGGTTTAATCACAGAGAAATCGATGTCTAACAAATCTTTTGAGATAATAATTTGGCATTATTTTTCGAACCGAGATTTACGATAAATAGAGACATATTGAATTTCTTTCAAAATAATTTAACCAATCTTATCCAATATTATGAGACTATCAGATCTCTTCATTGTATATTATCAGTGCAGACCCAATCTTAAATATAAAAAGAAGAGATTTGAATTTACGAAGTCTGTTGAGTCGGTTGATTGCAATGCATATTTAATTTTTCCGATTGGGTTAAGGTTCAGTTTTACAATATTCTATTTAGGTATTTCTTTACATGAATCATATTTCAATCCTGTTTTTCTCACTGCACAAGTTTAAAAATAAAATTACTATAAAATTATTCATGAAATGCACAGTTTGCAAATACACGGATTCAAATGTATTTACTCATCTGGTAATGTAAATAGGGTCAGTTTGATTAATTGAATGACATACATATCAAAACTTGTTGGATTATCTAATGTCGGATACATGCCTTATAAGACAAATGTCACAATGAATTACTATAAATTCAAACATCATTTTACTTTATACTAGGGACCAAAAGAAAGATATACGTCAGGCTTACATTACAGGCAAAATGTTAGACATATGTTCGGTTTACAGGAGGGTAAATTAAAAGGAGAATTTTCTTTTTTTTATTCTATCTATCTATCTATCTATCTATCTATCTATCTATCTATCTATCTGTGTTGAAGCTGTAGATTACCACTGGAGCATAAAGCTATAGGCAAATTAGTCTGGTTTTTGTTGTGGCGGATTCAGTAGCAAGGAGAGTGTCCAAGCTAGAGTGGCTAGCAAAAAGCTTTAACAGTTTTCAATCCCGAGTTATGTTTTTTCTAGACTGGAAAACAACTAAGGCTAAATAAACCAGTTTTCCCTGAATATTTCTAAATTTAGTTAACAGTCACTACCATCCGAATGTAAACGTCCAAGGATAACGGATAAAAGATTAATTTAAACAATAGAAAGTTTGTCATTTACATTCATATCAATCTGCATAACAAAAACAAATATATATATATATATATATATATATATATATATATATAAAGAAATTAGACAGATTTGAACAGAGTAGTGATATATATCACAAACAAATCATATATATATATATATATATATATATATATATATGAACAAAAATATATACGGAAAAAACAAACAAAAATCCTTATATACAATTATGATGTTTTAATGTTAATATGTCAACGTCGGACGTTTCGGTCTAATAAACCATCTTCAGAACATATTCATAAATTATAACATTATCAATACAACATGACAAAGACGATGTACATAAGAACAAGACTTATCCAAACAGATAACTGAAAGTTTTATAAGCGCTATTACATAAGACATATTAACATTAAAACAGCATAATTGTACATAAGGATTTTTGTTTGTTTTTTCCGTATATATTTTTCTTCATACTGTCGGATTTATATCCATATATTTGCTTACATATATATATATATATATATATATATATATATATATATATATATATATATATATGTGTGTGTGTGTGTGTGTGCGTGTGCGTGTGTGAAAAAACAAAACCGTTTATGACACAAACAGAGAATTTGCCAAAACCTAAGAAAATATCTTATCCAGATAAAGTATCGAAGAAAAACGACAACACTGAAAAAAGGCCTAAGCGAAAATCTACCTCCTCATTAAAATAGTGTGCTCGAAGACGAGATAGATAAAATAAAAACGCTTAACAACGTTAAATCCTATGAAAGGATGGCCCTAGTCGTAAATCGAGTTTCACGCGACCTTCAGACAACATGATCGGAAATGAACGAAGGGAGAGACGAGCTTTATATATATATATATATATATATATATATATATATATATATATATATATATATATATATATAAGATTTAGCTATTTGTTTCCGTGTATTCCAGTCTACTAACATTGTTAGCTAATACCTGTTGTAGATGCCTGCTCAGGCATAATTGTGCTTGTTCAAAACCAACGAAGCCAACTTTGAAAGAGAGCAGAATCTGGCGTGATCAGTCGTGGAAGAAGGCCACTGTGATATAATATTCGTTTACGATGACTTGGACTGTCGTTCTAGAAGAAAAGATGACCTCTTCTGAACAAATTTCACTAGAAATTTGCTGGAGTCAATACGTGGTATGGTGTTCTGGCACTTGGCTTCGTTTCCCCAGTCAAATATCAAGAGGTTGCTTCTTTGGCAAATCGAACATGATAGGATTCGATTCGAGGTCTTATGGCACGAACACGAGTTGATTTTCTCTCTCTCCCCCGCCTCTCTCTCCCTCTCACTTTCACACACACACACACACACACACACACACACACACACACACACACACACACACACACACACACACACACACACAGATCATTTTATTTGGGCTAGAGCTGTCCAGTCCTCACTTTCCTGCCTTGACAGTGTCCAAACGATTCTACACGGCCTTGAATTATTTTTCACGCTGCAATCTCTTTCCCACAGGCGAATAATTTGCTACCCTTTTCCTATTTTATTGCTATCTGTATCCAAATGCTCTGGGAAGCTATATCCCTTTGCTTCATCATCTAGCTTCATTACGGCTAGGACCTGGCGTACACAGCGTCTAATCATCCGCATTCATTCGTATTCGATTGGTAAAAAGGAAGTTGCATTCAGATAGCCTTTTCCCTAGAACTGTTACTTTTTGGAACCGACTCCCGAGTGGATGCTTCTCGGATCACTTCAAACTTAACGTTTTCAAATCTATCCTAGATAATCTGCATTTACTTTCTCTTTTTACGTCTACAAAACAACCTCAAGAGTTGTGGTTTGTAATTGTTGAAAACAGCTTAAAAATGATTTGTTTCACAAGATGATGAAACTTGTTGGAATCGACGCTACATTATCTTTTATTCAATTTAAGCCATTAGGATAGAAGCCAGATTTGTTTGATTTTCTTTCACATTGTGAAAATGGCCGATGCAAATGTAGCCTGATTATATATTGCATTTTTCCTTCGCCAATTTTCAATAAGTGGTCAAGAGACGAGGTATTGCGTTCCCAAGTCAAATGTTAATTCGGCGATGTGAGATTTGAATTAAGTGAAATATACAAATTTCAACACGCTAGGCGATTAACAGAAGCAGTCATTACAATATTTAATCATTTTCGTTAATCACATCAGCCCATCTCGTCGCTGAAATCAGCCTCCTGTGTTTTTATTCCACAGGTATCTATGGCATTGTGGTCTTGGCAAAAGGTAGTTGCCATACTAAGATGCTTAACCTGCGGGTTGACGTGGTGCTTTTGTTGGGGTCAATCCTTAACGCCGTGTGCTCACACACGAGAGGTATATGGAACTCACTTCTCTTATTTTGATATTACCAGTGTTATATGTTATAAATGCATTTACACAGGTAAATGTAATAATATGTGTGTGTGTGTGTGAATGTTATAAATTCATTTTCACAGGTAAATGTAATACTACTACTACTACTACTAATAATAATAATCAAAAGCAAATATTTACGTAATAAATAATAAATGACGAGTAAAATTATTTTTTAAAAAAAAACTCTTAAATGGCTACAAATAAGAGCATTCGAATGACAAATTATCTTTACTAACCTATAGAATAATTTGGAACATAACTATTATGGCTTGCCAAATATTAAAGATAATACAATAGAATTTTGCTAAAAATAATGCACTATTTACCAGCATATAATTTAATGGCCGAGCAAAAACATAAAACACATGGCCTGAAGATTGCTTTCAAGGATGAAACAAATTGTCATCGTTAGTTGACCTCACTTTCCACTTTTATATTTATATTACACACACGCATACACATATATATTTGGATTTTCAATTAAAAAAATAACAAAATATATGTACTTTTACTTAGTTTCTTTAGATAATTTTATAATATTTTAAACGTAATACAGATTAAATTTAAAATAGGTAATTTTTAATTTTCAGTTTTATAGTAAAATTTAATATTAATTAGTTAGAATGATTTGTATTTTAGTTTAACCCTAACATTAAGGCATTAATTATTGTAACTAAGGTTCTTTGTTAAATTTTTCGAATTCTTATATACTTGTATTTTGATTGGTCATTGCAGCTTATGTAACAGCGTTTCCCCTATCGAGGGGTGTTTGGTCGATTTGAACCTTTTAAAAACCTTTATTCTACATTCAACACATCACTTGATAAAACACCAGAGGTTTTGAAACAAAATGGCTATTATTAGTCATTTTATAACATATGTATGTTATAATTTTCGAATAAATTATATTTGCTTTACTCTGTATTGAGCACTCTTTTAAGAATAGTCTTTTTTGGTGATTGGAATTTATCCCGTATACACAAATCCTATACTTGGTATATATATATATATATATATATATATATATATGAAGAAATATAATTTTAAGGTGTGCCTATATTTATATAGGATAAAATGCTCAATATCAGAGAGAAAGCATATATATATATATATATATATATATATATATATATAAAATGAACATAGAAGTCAACACTCATAGGCGACAGGCTGTTTCATGCTGGACGCAATCATCAGACGGACTGACGATTGCGCCTAGCATGAAACAGCCTGTTGCCTCTGAGTGCTGACTTCAATGTTCACTTATACACACACACACACGCACACACACACACACACACACACACACACATATATATATATATATATATATAGTCATCCACAGACAGACTGTTTTGCTGTATCACAGCTCATCAGTGTTGCTAGACGTCCAGTTGCCTCTAGCTAGGATCGAAACCCGACTGAATATATATATATATATATATATATATATATATATATATATATATATATAGATAGATAGATAGATATGAATGTTATAAATATATTTGTGAGCTCCGGCATAACTTGTTTGAATAGGGAATTGCGGAGAGAAGTAGAAAATGTTGTTCATACAATACGTTTCGTCTCTTTATGAACATTCCCCTGTTTTAAGGAAACTGCGTTGGAAAAATAGAGGAAGTGGGTAAAATTAACCATATCAGATATTACATCCAAAACGTTTTATTTTTTCATATTGATGTGGGTAATATCTACCAGATTTGAAATTACCTCACTCCGAGTGGATCTCTGTTTCTGTATTACTGTGTATACAACCTCACCAGTTATAACAAATTTAGTATAAGAGATAAAAGGACATTGAGCGTAGAATAGGCTCCCCTAGAGGTAGTTACAACCAACATTGATTGCTACAAACGCAAATGATTAATCTGAAATCACGAGTCATTTTCTTAAATAGCCTCGTCATAGTGCCAAATTCGTTCAGAAATATTTAAACTTTCAGCTTCATAAAACCGCTTTCTAGGATCAATGGTTACAAATAGCTCTGAGCAATTGAAGTTTATGAGTCGTATCAAACGCTATCCTGCTTTAAACCTTGGGAACTGGCGCTACAGAATCACATAAAAAAATGTGCACCAAATAAGATAAACCACATCACTTGAGGACTTTTAACAGCAGCAAGAATGAAAATTGATATCACATGCAACTCAAATAGAAAATAAGAATCCAATCAAGAAGCGGATGTTTCACACTACTTCAAATAAAAGGTTAGGAAAGAAACTTCATCAACACAGGAAAGAACGATAAAACCTACTGGACTTGAAAAATGTACTTTCCTGGGAAATTGTTTTAAGAAAAAGATCTTACAAATGTCACCCAACGGTAGTAGTGACTGCTCGGTTAATGAATGCTAAATGTTTCCATATAAGGAAAGCTCAAATATTACAAATACGATTATTATAGTTCTGCTATTGCTATTGCGATGATCGGTGTTAATGTGTGATGCGCCCCCGTCTGAGAACGCGGAGAATTATTAGATGAGTGCATTTTGAATGTATTTTCTTCTTAGTTAATCTTTTTCTCTTACCTGATCAGGGTGATATTTATTAGATCAAAATTTTGGCCATGTTGCTTTTCTAGGAAGACGTACCACTCTTTTTCTGCTCTTAGAAAATCTTGTCATAACTTCTCAATTCAAACTTTTTTTGTTTTTAGAATAGATCAGTGTCAAGAATATATGATTGCACTTACACGTGCTTAAAAATAATTGAATACATCAAGTTCAAATAGTTTTAGTCCTATGCTTTTTTTCAAAACTAGTACCTTATAGGCGGTTCGACACGCGACTTTATCTGCATTTACTTTTTTTCTTTACTTATTCATTTGAATTTAGTGTATATTCATTGACGAACTAAACATAGCCAACCAGGCACGCTGATCCTGAAAAGAGAATTCGTTTCTTTCTAGGTGTGCTAAAATTGTGATCTTGTAACATGGAAAACTCAGTAACAAAATCAAGAATTACAAATCAGCTATCTTTACCTTAATGAATTGCTATTAATTACTAATCTGATTTTATTGATTTAATATTTTCCACTTCTTTATTGTTTAGTTATATCTTAATATATTGAATTATTATCTTGATTATTAAACTTTTAAATAAATTTTCCTAAATTTTCTTTCATTAAATAAAAATGGCTAAACCTGTTCATTCATAATTCCTTTATTTTTATAATTAAATTTAAAAATTAATGTTTAATTTTGATATCTATGGGAACAGTATTGATTTGCAGTTGCGACAGTTGTTAGAAATTTAAGCGTCAAGTTAGCAAACATCGAGGTATTCAACTTCTTGCAAGTATTCGACTTCATATTCCAGACAAGTGTATAAACTCACGAAGGGAACAGACACATGATAATTCGTGTTAACACACGCAGTGGTTTATCTTATTTATTAGGGACCACACGATAGTGCGCCCCCATAACGACTACAAAACCAAAGAAACAAGGGGCAGATAACTCTGACCTCTTTAGCTGACTGTAAGTGTTCATCTGACTACAGTGGAATTTTCAACAGAATTACCACATAAGATGCTTTTATAAAACCCACCTGAGTGTTGTAAAAAAAAAAAGTTAATTTTACTCGTCATTTATTATTTATTGCTTAATTATTTCTTAATTATTATTAATATTATTACCTGTATTTATGTCTTCATTCATAGTTTGTAATTTTTTTTATTATTTACTTAATCTCGATATTTATTTATTCATATGATTTTCTTTTTCATTTGACGGAGGTTGGTTATCTTCTATTGATTTTGTTTAAAGTGTGTTGCATTATCTGCGCTGTATGTAATATTAACAAGAAGCGTCGCTCGCTTGCTATCGCTTCGCAAATTCACTACTTGAAATATTTGAAGCCAAAATTTTAAATGAACATTTCATTCACAAATTGGTTTGTTATAGTTAAAGAAAGTTTTACAAATAGATGCCAACTTGTTGAAGACCAAGTAAAGTGCAAATTTCAAACACTTTTCTGCACTCCATAAGACAATATTCCTAAACAGAACAATTTTTGATATGAAAATCAAAACAATCCTTGAATAAAAGAACACTAATGAAGGATAATATATACTTTTTTTAAAATCAATAAAATATACAATATATACATTTTTAAAATCAATGAAATATACATCTTTAAAATCAATATGCAAATTAGTTAAACATTAAGAGTGATATCACCTAGAAGTAGATAATATATAATACAGACATTGAACTTTTTGCAATTAAATTATTATAAAATTGAGTTGGGATATTTTAGTACCACAATTCCTTCGATAATTGTGCTCTAATTTTGCATTTATTTATATAGATCCCATAATGTAGGTTTTACTTAATTAGCTATTATATTTCTCAAACTCTTCAAAGGTAACCGGTGAATCGTTTAATTTAATTAAAAAGATGAAGTTTATGGATTTAATTAAGAATGAAAAATCATATTCTTATGTTGCTAAGATCTATGTTAAGGACAACATTATAGCTTATGAATAGTCTGTTTTTGAAACCATATCCTTCCTTTGGTAAGATCTACATTAAGAACCCCATTATTCTTGAAATTGCTCAAAGGTAGCCGAAAACGAAGAAATAAAACATGTGGGTAACTTGGCGTAATTTAAATAGTTGTTTTTCGACATTAATTTTATTAAAGAATATATTTACCGTTTTTGCACTACTTTTGCCTTTCTTCTGGGTAAACTTGATAATTTATCCTCTGATATCCTTTCATATTTTTGAATAAAGAACAATAATCTTTGGTAGTCTCCTAGAAAATTGGAGTTTTTTATTATGCCACATCTGATGAATTCATCGAATGAGTCAAGATTAGTTAAACCAAGCTGTAAAACCTTTTCTTAGTTAATGAGCAAAATGAGGCTAGCGTTTTCGAAATGAAGTGTCATGCCTTTTCTGCTAATTACAGAACACTACTGTTCATCGTTTGACGCCTTAAATTGATATAACCGGTCATATGATATGATTCCCTTCAAATCACAACATATACACAGGTTGCATTTATTCTCTTCTTTATAGCGATTTTCTAAGCGCTGCTTAGATGTGGCACAAGGCCGAACGTATGGAGCACCCATTGAGGATTGAACTCACTTCTCAGTCGTAATATGTTCTAGCGAGACAAGCTTGCTACCATTATACCACGCCGAGATGCCCTTATTCTCGTCTTTATATGTAGACCAGCATTTTTTATGGTCAGTAATCGTTCATTTTGTTTATGGCAAGATATGTTGCATTTTATATTCTTGTAGATTATTCAGTTTTTATCACTTGTCATAAATTCTTTTATAAATATGTTTACGTTTATGTTAGGAATCGCATATGAAAACATTTCTGTATTGATTTTCTAGTAATTCATGAACGCCACACATCAAAGCGAATAACATACCCGAATGGAAATGATAACAATAAGAAATGATTATAAATTTTACATGTTTCGTATTTATGTAAACTTTATCAGAATTTTTGGTAATTAATTATGGGAGAGAAAGTTCCAGTAAATTTAACTCTGTGTTGTTTGTTTCTCATTGATCATGTGACCTCACGTGTTTTTGTCTACTGGTGTTGATGTGTGTGTGTATGCGTGTCCATGTGCATCTGGCTTCTAGTGGGTTTTTGTGTTAGTCTGGCCTTGGTCGCATGTATAATTTGTGAACATGGTAGAGGAAGGTTGGTGTGTCTGTCTGTGTGTGCATGTGCATGTGGCTTCTAGTTTTTTTTTGTGTGTCAGTCTAGTAGTTGCCGTGTGAATAATTTGTTAAGTTGGTAGAGGAAGGTTGGTGTGTGTGCGTGTGTGTGCGTGTGCAACTGGCTTCTAGTGGTTTGTGTGTGCCAGTCTGCTATTGGCCGAGTGTATAATTCGTGAAAATGGTAGAAGGTTGGTGTGTGTGTGTGTGTGTGTGTGTGTGTGTGTGTGTGTGTGTGTGTGTGTGTGTGTGTGTATCGGGCTTCTAGTGGTTTTTTTGTGTCAGTCTGGTAGTGTCCGCGTGTATCATTCGTGAAGATGGTAGAAGAAGGTTTGTTTGTTTGTGTGTGTGTGTGTGTGTTTGTGTGTTTGTTTGTTTGTGTGTGTGTGTGTATGTGTTTGTGTGTGTATGCGTGCGCGCACACGCGTGTGTATCTGGCTTCCATTTTTTTTGTGTCAGTCCGGTAGTTGCCGTGTATATAATTCGTGAAGATGTTTGAGATAGCTTGGTGTGTCTGCCTGCTTGCGTGTCTATAGTTGGTCTAGCGGGATTTGGATGATAATGTCTGTGCGTGTGGACATTTTTGTTTCTAAATATTTTCTACGCAGTAAAGTGTGTTCCTTTCTTATTATTGTCACATTTTTTAAATCGAAGTTATAACCTGTTTTTATTTCCGTGTATTACAAAGGAGTTCAGTGCGTTATCCCAACGTATGATTTTCTTATGTTTGTAGATGCGGGTCTTTAGGTTTCTGTAGGTGTCGTCTATTCTAGCTTTCATGGCATTACAGATATTTCATATTGTGTAGTATATCATATTCAAATTGGTTTAATTTATTTTCAGATTCTCATTTGGACATTTTCAGTAAATTGACTATAGTCTGCATTACATAATGTGAATTATTTTTACGCAGTATCTTGATTTGATCAGCATCGACTTAACTGGTTTCTTCGGCCGTGGAGTATTGTAAAACTTTGCTAACGGCTCACATTTAATATTCTATCCACGCTCCATATTGGCGTCTTGATTGCCTTAAGAATTGCAAACTATTCCTTTCAATTCTAATGTTGAAACAATATGCACAAAATATGCTAATTTTGACAATTTTAAAATGCATATTAATATCCGTATAGAAAATTAAGAAATTAGTTAAATTAAAAGAAAACTTTATTAATGACATCTGTCGAGAACAGAGGACGGCTTTTGGCAGATATATTGTACACGTACGTGTATATCTGGCGACTCGTATGCGAGGATACCTGTCTAGTAGGGCGGCTAGCCATCCCTACTGTAGACGCTTGCTCAGGCGCATTTGTGTTTATTAAAAATACGGCAACTATACTGAGCAGACCTTAGTTACAATTTGAACAAGGCCAGCACGCTCAAGCCCTCAGCCACGATGACTTGAGAATTTGTGCGAGCACAGCTAAAGCCGACCCGAATTATTCCGTCAACGCAATTTCACTCACAAGGTGCCTCACTCTGGGATCGACCTCTCCAGTTCGATAACATTTCCCATCAAATCCACCGTGGTGAGGTTCGAACCCGAGTCACATGGTTAGAATGCTAACGTTCTAACCATTCGGCCACGTGTCCATATATACGTACATGCATTCTAATGCCAATTACGACATTAAAATGAAAATATATTACAATTCAAATGCCAGTGAGAATCCATTGATATCTTTAAATGTATATATGCGGCCCTATCTTCGATGAGTAACGTGTACTTGAATTCAAATACATATGAAATTATTGGCTTTAGCATCTCTGGCTTGGAAGCAGGCATATGAAAATAGGTACAAGCGACATAAATAAATTTCAAATCGGCCTTTATTATGGGTAGATTCTAATAGATCGCAGGCGGTTTTAGTGTCGTGCAATTTGTTCCTGGTCATCGGTTGTGGCAGGATCAGGTCCTTTATGGGTAATTGTTCAATTGACATTACGGTAAGCCATATAAGCGGTAACAGCTGACGATAATGCATCTGAAAACCCATTGTCCGGATGTAAACGCTAACATCAGGGAAAGCCATGTTGAAATAGTATCTCATTCAATATATCGACTTGATATAAATGATGTCGGGTAAATTAGAGAAATCTGCGCTGTGTTTGACAATTTGGGGCAAATAGAAGAATATCATTTAGAAATATGCAGAGGAACACGCAGAGAATATGGCACAGGAAAGCATGGTCATTCCATCAATTTCAAACTTTGAAAAGAATAGATGACGATCAAAATTCTGGCCATGGTAATAAAATATATTATTTATTATAAGATGTTCGTTTATCACATACCCAACAAGGTAAATATTTATGAACTTAAGAGTAACTCGTATTAAAAATTAATGGTTGAGTAACAGATCGAAGTTTGTTTACCAGGACGACATTCTTAAAGCGAAAGATTATAAAACTACAAAACCGAGCAAGAAAACATTTCCAAACCAAGGTTATTGGCTAAAATATTTAAAACAAAGAACATTGAACATTACTAGTAGAATTACAGTTTAGGATCCAAACATTTGAAATGAGATGCTAGAGTAGGCATCTGCTAAGTAGACTGTATCATAAATGACGCTGTACGAAACGTCACCAGACAAGAAACAGGATCATTAGAAGACATCATAACAATATTGTACCAAGAAAATTAAGTTGAAATGATATAGGCACACCACAAAATTCAAAGGTCTTTTCACTTTCATTATAAAAGGTATGAATTTAGAAAAAAAAAGAGACAGGAACAAATGGGTTGAAACGTCACTCATTCGACTGGAAGGTCATTCACTGAAACTTGGACATTGATTCTCACACGAAAATTATGGAGTGAGATGTTCCGATGCTTAGGTATGTAGCAAACGTACAACCATACCCAGTCATGATATTTATTATTACTATTATTATTTTATTATACATAATATTTAATGGAGGAGACGTATAAGGATTCAAATTATATAACTGTAAGATTACAGATTTTTGTAATCTAATAATGGCTGGCCACTCGTAATAGAGCGGTCAACCAATCCCTTTTACAGATACTTGCTCAGGCATATTTTTGCTTGTTCAGCACCCACAGAGCCCACCAGTAGTTTACGCTATGCGAAACTTAGTTACAGTTTCTGGGAGAGAGCACATTATTTGGCGTGATCAACAGTGTGAACGAAGCCATTATACTCAAACTTTCGGTCACGATGACTTGAGTCTTCGTGCTAGCACCGTCATCGAAGGCTGCCCAAGGCTTTTGTCTACCCAATTTCACTCACAAGGTATGGTTTTCAGCAACTTTCCAAAGTTGCACACTTCGTTCGTTTTCACAGGCGAAGTCATCTTCTTGACTAATCGATCATGTTGATATTCGAAGGGTCCCCTGATGAGATGCGAGGGTCTCATGGTCGAAAAGCGAAAGTTCTAACCACTTGGCCACATGACAATAATTGAATAAAGAAAAAAAACAGACATGCCTTTATTAATTGTATTCTCTCCCTGACAATTATATTAATTTCAATACCTTAAAATGCCTTCGTTAAATATGTACAATTTATTTTAATAGTATATTCCATCATCATAGTAATATGTTTACCTTACACACAAAAATCATATTCTGTTAAAAACTACTGTATCAATCCCTGAGTGATCACAATCATTTATTACATGTTATCAATTATTCTTAATATGAAATCTCTATGAAATTAACATAATATTATTTAAAAGTAAACTACTTCTTCAGAAGAAAAGGCTATTTTATCAGTTGTTTCTCTGAAACTTTTTAGAATCATTTACAATAAATCAAAATGAATAATTGCTTCAAACAACGTATATATTAAAACAAACGGCCTAATGAATTAAAGCATTAATTCGTAAATTTAGTGATCGGATAGTTGCAAGTTCAATCCCTGGGCTGGATATTATTGACTGAGACACAGTGGGATCAGAGCCGGTAATAATTGAGCAGTATTAAAACATAAGAACAAGACGAGATATCCCTAAACATTTTTAACGGAACGAGAACAATATATAACCATATAGTAAAAAGATTGTTGATTTAAAATTTCCTCGTTCCATGGCTTGACAAAAACTTTAATAGGGACTAAGTTTAAAACGACCGAAACGTCATGGTAATAATATCTCTAATGAAAATAATGTCACAATGATAACTCTTCATTCCAATGTATTTATTTCTTCCTAACTCCGCGCTATACACCTACAGATATAAAGAGATGGCCACTGATTATTTAATCATTCTCTAACTCATTCCAAAATGTTACCTAATAGAAAATAACGTTTCGAGAAAATTGTTCGAAAATAATTATTTGAAAAACATTTATTCAAATTGTAAATTTTTTGAATGAAAATTAATCGAAAGGACATTTATAGTAAATTATAATTATTTAAAATAACTATGTTTGAAATACCTATGTGGTCTTGCTTTGAGAGTATCAAAGATGATTTACCTAGAACTTTTACGCCCATGAAGAATGTCATAGGGCTATTTTTGCATCAAATGTCATCCCACAATATGGAAGTTCTTAGACGTTCTTAAAAGAGAACAGGACTTCATATTGCAAAAGTAAGAGCACGTTGCTAAAATATAAAGAGGGCCAAATGTAAATGGAAAACTTAAAAAATTAGTGGCATCATTTAGCGAGTAATCTTCAGTAGCTGACTATTTGCGTGCAGTATCATAAAACTTAAGGTTATAACGATTTGATCTTACTAATGTTTTATTAACAATATTTGTATTTCGAATAAATATTATTTATGTATTTCCTCTTTTAATTTTTATATTTTTATTACAATAAAGCATTTTGCATTTCGAATAATAATCACTTAGTATAATTGTCCTTTCGATTAATTTTCATTCAAACAATTTACAATTTGGATAAACGTTTTTCGATAATTGTTTTCGAACAATTATTTTTGAACAATGTTCACATAATCAGAATAAAACGTTACGGCTTTCCGTCCGAAAAACCAATGTATTTATATTGAGTCAGGGTGGCTCTGCTAATAACATAGGTATTCCGTTGTAATAAGAATGATATATAAGCAAAAATTACCATACTCTAACAAATAACAAAAATTGTCGTCTGAAATTGGTAGAAAAAAGTGATAGCACATACACTTTAATTTATATATATATATATATATATATATATATATATATATATAAATAATACGATTTTATAATGTTGAATCTGGGTGATCGTATCAAATAATTTTATGACATTATATCTTTATGAAATAGAAAATGAATCCATATTTTGATTGCAAAATGAAAAAGTTTCTTTGCAATATTTCAGGAATACAATAACCAAAAATATTTTGTTGAGTCATAATAATGAAAAGAAGCCATAAATAATTTAAAATATTTCAACCTGTCGACAGTCGGGTAAAATTTTATTTTATTGGACTCTTAGAATTTATGGCTGTCAGTATAAAGAAAATCATTAGATATTAACTGAAGCCACTTTTCCTAAATAAATATTTATGCATTGACGATTTTTTGTCAGTTTTTGAATACAGTGTGAGAATCTGCGTGTTCATTTATGAAGAAAATATCTAAAGATATAATGTCCCGTTATTATGTAGGCCTGTAATATTAACGTGAAAAATGCTCTATGCATGTAATATTATTGAGAACGAGGCTTCTGTTAAATCTCTTTGGATTACTTCCCTTTGGGAACTCCCACACTAACCCATTACCAGAGCTGAAGAATCAGCTCCATCTGGTAATTTGAATGCGACTGTCACGCCCTATTCGGAGGCATATCAATATTGATTGAATAACCCCGGGAGAGACGTCCTTTCACGTACAATAGGTTACATTATTATTATTAGCGAAGTGATGTGTTCACATGAAGGCCATGCAGCCAGTTCTAGAGATATGCAAAAAGACTTCATACTTTTCAGCTAATATATATATATATATATATATATATATATATATATATATATATATATATATATATATATATATATATATATATATATATATATATATATATATATATATATGAGTGACATAAAAAAGTTCCTGGTGAAATCAGTTGATGCGATTCTTGAGAAGTTCGAGAAGCTCATAGCGAAATCTGGTGGAAATATCGAATTTTAAATATTTCCCATCATATCCATTCCTTGTAGAAATTATAGTTAATAAATAAATTATAAGTATTTTAAAAGTAGGGAGTCAATTTTCTATCATCAATATACATATATATATATATATATATATATATATATATATATATATATATATATATATATATATGTGTGTGTGTGTGTGTGTGTGTGTGTGTGTGTGTGTCCGTCCACGTATAAGATTGCCGTATACGGAATAAATTCCAATAATCAACAAATACTATTGCTAAAAAAGCGCTCAATACAACGTAGACCAAATATAATCATTTATTCAAAAATTATACCATAAATATGTTATAATATCACTACAACAATAGCCATTTTATTTCGACACTTCTGGTATCTTATGAAGTGATGGCTTTGATAAGACACCAGAAGTGTTGAAAAAAATGGCTATTTTCCTAGGGATTTTATAACATCTTTATGTCGTAATTTTCGAATAAATGATTATATATATATATATATATATATAATCATTTATTCGATATGTGTGTGTGTGTGTGTGTGTGTGTGTGTGTGTGTGTGTGTGTGTGTGTGCAAGAGGTCTCGTCCTAAAGTCTCGGAACTAGTGCTACAAAAAGCAAACCACAACACATATCAGCATTTAATCTGCTCCGGATTAGGCCCCATTCAGTACCCACAGACTTTATCCAAAGTCGTTTCTATTTTCTTGGATTTCCACGACGCCTTGAAATCTTGTTTCTTTCAAGTGCAATTCCACTTTTGAAGAGGAAAAAAGTCGCAAGCAGCCATATATTGGGAATGCTATCTTTAGCCAAAATTACTAAATATGTCATATTTAGTCTTTGAGCCGATATCACTGTTTGATATTTTATACTGATAGACTAAAAAATCCCTTAGCAGTTGCTACGGAACGTATTCCTTAATTACAAGCGGTTATAATATATTGTTTTAAATACATGTGTACCACTCAGTTTTGCCATGTTAATGTTGATAAATGGCTTGATGTGAACAAATTACATGTTTAGAAATTTTAAACATAATTTATTTTACAAATGTACACTTCACAGATTCAATAGAATAGCCGTCCTGGGGAAGACGTTAAACTACATCCGCGTTCTGCAGCAAGGTCTCTGATCAGGAGGTTTTGAGGAGCGTGCAAGCACCTCTTAATTGCTGGTGGTACCAGGTCCACCCTGACCCGGGGTGGTAGCACCTGTTAGGGTCCCAGCTATGGGCAAATAGTTAACTATTACCAGCAATACTTTTTTTAAAACTAATTATTACCAGGAATACAATTTTGAAGGAAAAATATTACCAGAAACAGATTTTTTACAAAAGAAAATATTACGAGCAATGAAAAATTTTGTAGGCATTAAGTAACCCATTGAGGTTGATATGCCGTAAAACAAAATAAACCAATAGGATAGACAAACCGATCACGATAAATTATATATGTTTTATATTTGATGAATTTTATGATAAAATAATTAACTAATGAATGGATAATTTTGTCTTTACCAATATTCAGTTTTGTGTTGTTAATATCTGTCTATATCTCTGAGATGAAGTATTATGATTACTTGCATTATAGAGTTCACTACCAAGCAACAGCAGTAGTGAACCAAAAACATTTAGAGTTAAGTTAAATGGAAATAAGTGCGACATCCGGAAGAGTCATGGCATGTGGACTTAGAACATTTTTTTCGGTGGATGAAATAAAGGGTTCGGTTCGAAAATACCATTCAAGCGGAGAACGGACGAAACGTTGCGAAAATGATACTGAAGAAGAGGATAACAGTCCAAATAATGTAAATAATGTTTTTAATGTTATAATACATTTCTGAAATGGATGATGAGCACTTATTCAACGCCTAAGATCACAACCTACCTTTCATATATATATATATATATATATATATATATATATATTTATGCTCTACTTTTGTATCGAGCACTATCTTTAAAAAATAATAACTAAAATACTAAGGAACTTTGGATTATTTACCTAACCAGTTCCTTCCTATTTTCTATATATTTTCACATATTATATATATATATATATATATATATATATATATATATATATATATATATATATATATATATATATATATATAAAAGTTTATAATTGTTCCAACGAGAGAAAAATGTATATTAAAAAAAAAAAAGAGAGAAACCGCAATCGTTTTGGGTTATAATGTGGATTTGTTTTAGTGTATATATTATATTTTATTCTTCATATTTTTGATTTAAGTGTTTCCTGTCTTCTTCAGGCAAAATGAGATCAAGGCTCGCTACAAATACAGAAAATGAACAATGAAACATTAAAAAACATAAGGAAATTTATTCCTTCAAAAAATGATTCCTTTTATTTGCCTGAAGAAGGTCACGAGACTGGAAACCAGTGTAGCAAAATATGAAGACTAAAATATAATATGTGCACTAAAGCAAATTCACATTATAAACAAAAAAAACGTTTGCGTTTTTCTCTTTTTTTACATATATATATATAATATATATATATATATATATATATATATATATATATATATATATATTTAATTATTTTAAAAGTAAATTATATTATTTGAAATTGAATTGATTCTATTGTATCGTATGCATAATTATGATTTTGCTCGTAACTATATATTAACATTAGTTTTAATAAATGTCTATTTCGATAAAATGTATGGACATAGAAATCAACACTGCACAGCGACTGGCAATTTCATGTCTTTACATTTATTCTGTCTCTTTCTCTTTTTTCTTTCAAATCAGCGCATAAAACAATTTCTGTGCCTGACTATATTCAATTCATTGAACCGACAATTCTATTTAACATATTTCATGTTTCTATTAAACAAGAGAAGACAAAACAAAAACAACAAAAAAACCTATAAAAATTAAAAAAAAAAAACACAACAAAAATGTTGTCATCATTTTTCATTAGTTTGTGATTCATCTAATTTTCATAGTCGTCTGCAACTCTGCTTGCACAGATGACAAACCAGAAGAACGATTGCCAATAATGTAATCTTTTTATATGTCACTCTTTGCAGCGCTAATTTAACAACGCCAACATGTTTTGTTTTTTTTGTTTTTTTTAACAACCAATCCCGTGGCTTCGGGTAAATTTATCGATTTCTATGTTTTAAGCAAAAGTAAGAACAACTTATTTTTCCATTTTCTAATTACAAGTTGACCTATTGCCAAAAGGAGGGACTAACGATGAAGATATTAGACATGGATTGCGTACAATTATAGCTGTAATTATGTGTTCAGTATCTCGGTACAACAGAAAGTGTTGCTTTTTCTTTGACATTGCGTGTATAAACAATCAACTAAAGGTTTCAGTATTCTAGTTTCTGGAGTTATTACGTTGATGTAAAGGATTCCATAATTATTTTGACAACGTATGTTTTTCATATTTATTCATATCATCATTTATAAATCAAAAAAGAACAATACCAATTTTATTCTATTTCATTTGTTTTGTTTTACGGCATATCAACCTCAACGAGTTATTTAATGCCGACAAGATTTTTATTGCTGGTAAAATTTAAAAAAAATGTACTGCTGGTAAAAAGATTTCCAAAAAATTATTGCTGGTATTAAAACCTATTTTTTATATTTTCATAGTGTTTTGGAACCCTTTTTAAGTGTGTAAGTATTTGCCCATAGCTGGGACCCTGACTGATGCTACCACCCCGGGTCAGGGTGGATCTGGAAACACCAGCAATTAAGAGGTGGTTGCCCGCTCCTCAAAACCTCCTGATCAGAGGCCATGCTGCTGGATGTAGTTTATCGTCTTGCCCAGGATGGGAATAATTCTGCATCCTTAAATATACTTGAAATTCTTATACTAAGATTGAGAAAATAAAATTTGTGAGAGCCATTTTAATTAGGGGTATACTGTTAAAATGTTAATTATGAATGTGGTATATGGTAGGAATGAAAGCGGAGGTTGTAGGGAGTAAAGATTATTATGATAGACTGCAACTGCCCGTTCAGTTGACTAGACTGAGAGGTTTTCAGGGAAGCATTCACGCGAGATCCTTTACACTAAGTGCCACTTTCTTCTTACGTTTGGACCACGGATGAAATATAGTGATTCGACTCCGTGGAAATAGCATGGCGCATCATAGATTTAAAGTTTTGAACTCGTAGAAATAAAGAATGACTCACATCTGAACATTTGCCATATATATAGCGATACAGTAGCAATAGACTTGCAAAAATATACTCTTCGTTATGGCGTCTCACGTATCAAAGTGTTGCCCCACAGAACTGTCGACACTATATCTGCAAAAGTCACTTCTGCAGCAAGATTAAAAACATTGAATACATACCGGCAAATGTAAGTTGGTTGTTTGCGTCCATAATTCGTAAGTAATGTAATAATAATTTGTAAGACTTTAATACAACAATCTAACCGATAAATGGCTCGAGAGTCAGTCCAGGTAGTAGGTTTCTGTTAAAATTGTAATGATGAATGAAGTTTGCGTTAGGAAGAGAAGGCTATAGGACAATGAAGATAGATAGCGAAAGAGTGTTGAAGAGGTATATAAGAACAGTATAAAATGCTGACCCAAAATAGAAGGTTTTGAATGAGAGCTATTGATCTAAAATATCAATTGACTTCAGCATAGCGTATTAAGTGTGTTGTACGTTTTTGTTTGTTTAGCGGCATATCAACTCCGTATGGGTCATTTAATGCGGAAATTTAATTTTCTTGGGAACATTGGAATTAATTTCAAAAAACTATTGCTGATAATTTTTATTTTTTACAAAAATGTATTGCTGGTATATTTACTATATCTTTGTAAAAATAATTTCAACGTGTTTTTAGTTCAGTTTTTGGGATCACAGTTTCCCCTTAGTTGGGGCCCTAACAGGTGTTACCACCCTGAGCCAAGTGGATCTGCGAACAACAGATATTAAGAGGTGCTTCCACATCAGAGGCCTTGCTGCCGAATGTAGATTATCGTCATACTATGGATGGAGAGTAGCGTAGTAACGTTCGTTAAAAAGGTTTTTCTCGTGAATTGTAAGTTATGTCTGGATTGAATCTGTAATAATTATCCGGTTCATTACTCTAACAAATTAGGGTCACATCACGTTGACACACTGGTCTCTATAAGAATCACTGAAGTTAAGCAACGTCGATCCTGGTCAGTGTCTAGAGGGGTTCCCCCGCTGGGTAATTCCTTGCGCTGTAAGTTTGTGTTAATTATATTCGCATAGTATTGGTGACTATACACTTAGACTAAATTTTCTTTCATACATACAATAACCGTTTTTAATTACGCATAGAGCTATACAACTATTGAAAATACTGTATAAAATATGTGTGACAAGGCATAAAATAAAAATTAAAAAAAATTTTTTCTAAAAACAGAACTGCGATGATGCCCTCAAACTTAGCATAAGCCACTTTATGACCCTAGCTGCAGCCCCTAACAAAGAACAAAGCCCAAGCACTACGCCTGTTTTTGCGTTTGATTTTGAGAGAGAAGATGTACAATTCTGCTAATGTTTAACATAAAAATGTTTTAAGTCAGTTAAATAACAGGAAAATAATATAAGAATATTTTAAATATGTACTATCGAAAAAAAATTGAGGGAGTTCTCAGCGAGTAATTTGTATATATGAAAAAACAAAAAAAAAACACGCGAATATTCCTGGTTTCCGCGAATAACAAGTACATATGTTCTGAAGAAAAATCCGCGAATGTGTGAAGTCGCGAATGCTGAAACGCGGATAAGCGGGGCTCACTGTAACTTTTTTTCAGCGATGTTATTGAACTCTCAGTTCAATAACATCACTGGATAGAAGAAATTTTCGGCTAAAGATTTATCATTGAGATAAGCAGTACATTTTGTACATTGGTAGCTGTACAGGTACACTCGACATATATTTTGCCATGCGCATTCACTGTTGTAACGCTGAAACCTATTTAATGTTGCATGACTGTGTTCTCTTCCACTGTTTTTTCTCCGAAAACGTCGCTAGGTATGAATGGGAGCAATTCTTCCGTTTATTAGAATCACTCTATACAAACCTTATTCGAAGTTGTATGGAATATTGCAAATTGTTTCTAGATATTGTCTATATTTGTTGCGTGTCTATTAGACGCTTACATCAAAGGTCAACACCAACTTTCTGGGAAGAGTCAACAGTTAAAGGATAGAATCGCTGAACATTAAACATCTTATTTAATGATC
>CAHIKZ030005388.1:2475000-2525000 GCA_903632075.3 Acanthosepion pharaonis | reverse complement strand
TTAAAACGCACATAAATAATAGGACAAACTTGACACTTTAGACTTGGTTGGAGAAAACCGTTTATAAAGATATTTCTATACAGATAACCATCCCCAATATGTATGGATTCGACAAGCCCATCTTTCCCTAGACAGACCTACTACGTGGCCGAAACACATATATTTGACCTAAAATCCATAATGGATTACGAAACTTGGGATCAATGTAAGTAAATACTTAAAATTCGACTTTAAGATTCAAAAGCCCATATCACCAAAATTTGTCAACTTACTATTCACGATATGATCATTTTAAAGATATATTAATTCGGTTATTCCTGTCCCTTTTTCTGAGACATATATTATTTGAGTCTATCGATATAAAAATGGTAAGGCATTGTTAGGCATGCGCATTGACAACATGAAAAGAAGTTCCGCTTTGAACGAGGGTTTGTTAAAACATTTTCGGTTTTTTCTTTTCTTTTGTAAGTAAATGTCTAAAAGTGAATAGAAATATTGAAATGCTCACAGAGGATTGATAAGTAAGTTAATCCGACTTTAAAAATTTGCCGGATGTCATTAACAGGATGTTGAAGACAATGACATACAAGATGTCTGCGATTTTCACCGAGACTGTCTCGAAAGAAATGAAAGCAATGGAAGCAAATGACTACAAGAGATAATCACGTGTGGATGAGTACAAGAGGAACGATAGAGAGAGTTCCGTTTCATTATTCCAGGCAGGAAATTTGGCATCAAGCTCAGGACATTTTTTCCGTTTGATAATCGGAATATTTCTGTCATGGCTGAAAACCGGAAGTAGACTGGAAAGAAGTCAATTATGCTCGTCACACACATTTCAATCTCTCAATAACCTTCAAGGATCGTGATGGAGAATTCTATAATGATCAATTAAAACGCACTCAAAGTCTATAAGTAAATAAAATTAAGGACATACCATATATTAATCTTGTATGAATTCCTGCTTTTAGTCGAGTACTGTAATTTATGAATCTTAGATTATTGGTTCAAGGCAGTAAGAATAGGGCGGTCCGTTATGATCGAATACTGTAATCACTGATAATGGTCAACTAAACGAGTTCTTTAATCCTTAACTAGTTGTAAGGTACGCAATAATTATCGTGTTTAACTGGACACAAGGCCACAATTATAAAGCATTCAATGCTGATAAAACTCAGTTTTCAGTAATCAGGTCAACCTGACTAACTCTATATTGCCCCATGTTGAGGCAAAACTGAGTTACGAGAGACTCCCGAATGTCCCGAATTGTAAAGTGATATATGCCGACAAAGTTAAGAGCAAATACAATAATTGAAATGAGAATGGAACCCGTTAAGAAAAGCTTTAGTGATATCAGCTAATGAGATCGCCACAATGAAAGTAGAATGGATACCGGATGTAATTATAGAATCTTGAAAGGAAAACAGTAAACAATGCCAAAGAAAGGTACAGAATATAGTACATTACACAAAAGAATTTGAAAAAAAATCAAGAGAGGTTGACATAATGACCATCACATATATGCATAAAATTATAAGAGAAATAACAGGACAAAGGATCTACCAATCGGCAATCAAAAGAGGGAACGCTGAAAACAGAAAAAAATATACTTCAAAGGTGGAAAGGATACGTCAGAAAACTATTCCAGAACGAAATAGAAAAAGAAAAATACACAAAAAAACCTGTAAGATTAATTTTTGAAGTAACCTCAACACTTGCGAAGAGGAACAGAAACAATGCACCAGGAACTAAAGCTTGTGGCTTTAGACAATTTCGGCATTGATAAAATTACTGAAATACGAAATTAAATATAAAACAGTGGTGAAATACCGGAAACTCTTAGTAAATCTATTTTTATATCGTTGCTGCAAAAGCCAGGTGGAGGTGAATGTATGTTCAATCTAAAAATTAGTCTCATGAACTGTAAAATGAAACGTCACCGAATTTTAATGAATAGAGCGCGATACAACGGGACAAGAACAATGCGTTTATCCTAAAGATAGACAAATAAGGAATGCAATATTTATGATTGGAATGATAACAGAGAGATGAATACAAATGCAGAAAGATGTATAAATGTATTTTATGGATTATGAAGAAGCCTTTGATAAGGTACGGCACAAAGAACTGCTAGAAAAACTTGATATATTTGGGGATGATATTAGAATAATCCTGAACGTATGCTTGATCGATTCAGTAAATACACAAAAATTATGGGACTTAAGAAAACGATTTATCTTTTAACCAGAATTATTCAAACTTAACAGCGGGCCAATCCTGAGAGAACTAGACGTCCTACTAGATTTTATTATTGGTGAATGTAAACGTCATGTAAGCTACACTGATATCACTGTGGAAATACGAGAGAAGGCATTCTAGGAAAGTGAGAAGAAAAGCAATTGGAAGAAGACAAAATGTATGGTTGTCAGTAAGAGGAAGAGCCTAATTTGTAAAATACGAATTGAAGATGGCAAAATCGAGCAAATCTGAAAATATAAATATATGGGAAATGTTTTAACAGCGGACACAAAATGTCACAGCAAAATCTATTTGCTTATTGGGATAGCAAAATATAATTTCCAAAATCAAGGTATTTATTAAGAAACAGAAAAGAGTTCTGAACTGATATTTAATATCGATTCTCTTATGGCAGCGAATGCTGGGCAATCCCCTCACATATGAAGAAGAGACGTGAGACAA
Organism: Acanthosepion pharaonis; assembly: GCA_903632075.3. Taxonomy (NCBI): domain Eukaryota; kingdom Metazoa; phylum Mollusca; class Cephalopoda; order Sepiida; family Sepiidae; genus Acanthosepion; species Acanthosepion pharaonis. The sequence continues at coordinate 2,522,300 of CAHIKZ030005388.1, read as the reverse complement.
CAGAAATATATTTTTACAGAAGGATTTTGAGAATATCACGCTGAATACGTGAGTAATGACGGACTTTAAAGGCAATGAAAACAAGAAAAGCGCTTATGATTAGAATCAGAAATATGTAGTCGGAATTTCCACGGCACGTAATGAGGTAAGAGCGTTTGGAGAATTTCGCATTTAGAAGCCATATTGAAGACAAGAGAAAAATAATGGATCACCTAGCTAACAAACTTGTGTACATTGATGGGAAAAGAAGAAGTTAGAGGGATAGTAAAAAGACAAATATTTCGAAGATTTGCAAAAGGTTTTTTACTGTACTGTACTGATGCGGCATTCACCCTGGGCGGATTGAGCCGGCTTCTTCCTGTTATGAGAAGAAGATTTTTGGGATAAATTACAGAAGTAGGGTACCCAGGCCTACTCGGATAACGCTCTTGCTTGCCGCGGGGTTCCCACAGACGCAGAGACAGGAACGACCCGAAGCCGCCGGTTACCGATGCAGACGCTCCTTGGATTTTCACCAGAGCCCTTGTTAGCCGGCGTGTGTGTCAGACCTGTCCGCCTTGGGTGGCCCTACCAGGAACAAAGTTCCGGGCGGCATAGCTCTGACACTACCGTTTACACCCCCCCACCGACTGTGAGGTAAGGGTTGGACTTTGGGGGCTTACAGTACCAGGTGTTCCCAAGCGGTCCCCCATCTAAGTACTGACCTGGCTCTACGATGCTTAACTTCGGTGATCGAACGAGAACCGGTGTTTTCAGCGTGATTTGACCGTAAGCAAAAGATTTTTTAGAGAACCATGATTGCCAACGCCCAGAAAAGACATGAAACATAGGGTAAAAACTCAATACAGAATGTCCACAAAGTCTTCTTGCTTGATAAGGCATTTATAACAAATAGGGCAACAGTTTCTATTGAACGTGGTTGCAGTTGGTCACTAATTTCTTGCAAGAGTCGCTACTTTTAACGGGTGAAGTGGTTTAAGAATTGTTACGAAGGGGTGGCGAACTTTCAAAAAAGACAAATCTAACACATGGAGGAATTTTAATATACAGAATGCCCACAAAGACTTCAGATAATTTCAAAAAGTCATTACGAAAAATCTTAAAACAGGTGGCGACTATATTTTTGTTGTATATTAATATGTTATATATAAAGTCATTTTAATATTAATAGTTTTATTAATGTTGTGTTTTTTATGATTCAGACTGCAATTAAATCATTACCAGGAGAAACTCCTGGTAATTCTTGTATGTAAATAACTATTCCACGATTTATCGAAACAAATTCGGATATTTAAACACGTAGAAATCGCAGAGCTAAATATCAAAAAAAAAAAAAAAAAGCTCCGTCATTTCTTTTATAGTCGATTTTAATGACTTTACGGACAATCTGTATATTTATATGGAATGAGGCTTTCTTTGATATTCTGATTTGACACTCGTAACTTAGGCGTTAATCGTATTAATGCTATTCCTCAAAAACTAATTCAGTATCGTCACGCCTTTTTTTCGTTGAGATGTGATAGCAAAGAGGAAAGAAATGGGACTCCATCAGAAACTAAATTACACTTTTGAAGAAACAGGTATTATTCACAGCAGTGTACGGAATACAAAGCGGGACTTTCTAAAATGGGGAGGGTCCCTAATTAAGGTAATTTTGTAGGTTGAATACTACAAACCATTAAGAGCATTTGATATTTACTATATTAAATATCGCTAATATTTTTCGAATATGAAGAGAAATAGACACTAACACATTTGGTTTTATTTATAGCGAAATTAAAAAACGAAACAAAAACAAGAATTCTATGAAAATTCGATAATGAATTAATGTTGAGTTCCAGCCTTCGAATAGAGACTTTGTATTCATAGTTACACATTTTTTTTTATACAGGAAGACTGACGCAATAAATTCAATTACTGCGCAACATCTATTATAATTTCAGTGTGAAGATATTTCATCAATGAATGCTTGTCTTGCAAAGACATTTATTAGTGGTCAAGCCATTAGGTTTGAACTTGTTTCACGAACAGATCATTTTAAGTATCGAACAATAGTAGCATCCCAGGAGCGTTCTTTTTAACAGATCAAGTGAATAAAATGAAACGCAACAGATACTCAGATGAATAAAAGATCAGCTAGAAACCATTGATTACGCTGTTGTGCAAATTAATTGAAGTAACCACTTTAGTTTCCTTTCTTTCACCATATTATATCCACTGGAGTAACAGGGTGCAATCGATTTCTATTTTCCTTAGATTAGGTCATTTGCAGTAGTCTGCCGTAAAATGAATCTATTTTCAAAGATTTATTACAACGTTTCGGCCGTTTAACGCTCCGAGCTTCGTTCTGAGATGAGGTATTATGTACACTATTATCCTCAAGGACACATCGCACAGTGGACGAAGCCATTGGTTAGATCCAGTGACAGGATCCAAAGATTGTGAGTTCATAACCTGGTTATGGCGGCGAAGAACTTGGAGAAGAGAATTAACAAGAGATAACTAATAACTGACATCCATTAGACATGGCACGTGGAACTAGAACAGTCTACCCCTGTGAGCGAAATTAAGGGTTCAGTTCGACATTCCAACCACCTTAAGAAGGCCGGAGCGCACAACGGCCGAAACGTTGTGATAAATATGGTGACAAAGATGAGGACAATAGTCCGAATAATGTAAATAATGTACATAATACATCATCTCAGAAATATAGACAGATCCTGAAGGAGGCCGGAGCGTACAACGGCCGAAACGTTGTGATAAATATGGCAACAAAGATGTTGACAATACTCCGAATAATGTAAATAGTGTACATAATACTTCACCTCAGAAATATAGACAGATAGTGAAAGGCCGAAACGTTGTAATAAATATTGCAACAAAGATGAGGACAATAGTCCGAATAATGTAAATAGTGTACATAATACCTCATCTCATAAATATAGACAGATACTAAAGGTCCGAAACGTTGTGATAAATATGGCGACAAAGATGAAGACAATAGTACAAATAATGTAAATAGGGTACATAATACCTCATCTCCGAAATATAGACAGATCATAAAACTCGTGATCATCGAACTTACTATTAATTGTCAGGGGCTGTAGCAAAAACCGACTTAATTTTAATTCCTGCTTTGCGATGTGTAGGTGATGTAATAGATAACGGCTCAGAATGAGAAATCTAGGAGCTCTGTGCTCGTATACTAATCGGGTTTCTTACATTCACTTACGAGCAAATAAGCTTGGGAAAGACAGGAATTTATAGATGTCTAGTCTTGAAATAACATCTAACATTTGTCTTTAATGAAAACATCGTAGTGCTCGTTATATCTTTATGATCATGATGGCAGACATCCTTTTTTCTTCTATGGCATTTGACCATATCACGGTGAAACACCGATTCCCGTATGATCACTGAAGTTAAGCATAGTCCTTCCTGGCCAGTACCTAGATGGGTAACCGCTTGGGAATATCATGTGCTGTAAACTTGGATGCGCAAGTGGTGTAATGGATAACGACTCGGAATTGTTTATTGGAGAGCTGGGCTTCAGTTAAAGAAGGGTTCGTTATATTGACTTATGCTTAAATACCGTTCGGGTGTGCGAGCGTCCATGAGGCCTTCATGCAGACGTGGCACTTATATTTTCGGTTTGAATGACACTCCTCTACTGCTGGAGTAGGTGATTTATATATATATATATATATATATATATATATATATATATATATATATATATATATATATATATATATATGTGTGTGTGTCCGCACGAATGAAAACCTAAATTAGAGTTGATCTTAGGTGACCACTCCACCTGGCTTCTCTGATATCACAGTGAAGGCAAATGGCCTCAGGTGACAGACACTCTACAATTTCTTCCAGGCATTTGCTTCCTTTGTTTTCAATTTCTTTCGAGAAGACAGCCTTTGTGGAAATTGCGCACTTGTTGCATGTTCTTGTCTTATTTCTCAGTCAATGATGTCTGCCTAAATTTGTAAAAGTCAGCTTAAATTACTTATCAGTCCCCTGCGAACTATTCAATATTTCCGTTCACTTTTCATACAAAATGCCAATCGAGGCGACTGTATATCTCGATCTACATTGGAAAAAGATCTTTTCGGAAGCCTTGCATAAAACCGTGGACAAACATTTTCAAGTGCTTCATATTCTGAATTGGAAATAAAACAGAACGGTTTGAATTGTTTTTTTTTTGTTTTTGTTTTGTAATTCGTTTATAAAATGAAGCCTGCGGGAAACAAAGATCAATTTTGAAAATCACATATCGGATGTGGCAATTGAGATTTCCACTTACTCCAAGAATCAATACCACCGGCTGTGAAACTGCCATTTTCTTGTTCAGTTTTGTATTGATTCCTTTTTGTTTTGTCTTAAATCTCCAATCTTTTATTCGGATTGCTTTTACTCACTTTCAATTTGTATTATTTTTTTCCCTGATTCCATTTCTTTTGATGTCTTCGTCCAATTTTTCTCCGTTATCTCTCACTTATAATCTTAACATACCCTTTTCCTGTTTATTTTTTATATATATTTTAACATATACAGGTTTTTTTTTAAATCATTTCTTTCTGTCATGGTCATCCATCTTTATTCTAGTTTTATTTATTTATTCGAGTCCCGTTTCCTTTTTTATTTTTATATTTTGTATCCTCCCGCTTTTTTTTTGTTATTTCTTTTTAGACTTTTTTTTCTTTTACTTCCAATGAAAATTGCTTCTGTTTTCTAATGGAAACAAGCGAATCAATTATTCTTAAACCTTTTACATTTCTTCATTTGAATCCGTCTGATCTCAGTTCTTTTTCATTTGTTTTCTTATCTTTCATTACTTCATAAATTTCCTTCATTCTTTCATTCACTCAGTTGTTCTTTCTTTATATTCAAATAGAGATTGGATTTTCTCTCTTTTTTTTCCTTTTCATTATTTCTTTTCTGGTTATAGAAAAATATTTCTTTTCATTCAGATTTAATATGGAATTTCTTTCTTTTTTCTGTCTTTTTCTTTCATTCTTATTTTTAATCTTTCTGTCTTTCTTCTTTCCTTCTTTTCTTTCTTAGTTCTTCTCTTTGTCTTCTTTTTTCTTATTTCTGTCTTCCTTCATTCTTTCTTTCCTTCTGTCATTCTTATTTCTTCTTTCTTTCCTTCATTTTTTTCTTTCTTTCATTTTTTTCTTCTTTCTTTCTTTCTTTCTTTCTTTTCTTTCTTTCTTTCTTTCTTTTCTCTCTTTCTTTCTTTCTTTCTGCTTTTATTCTTCGTGCTGTCTTTATTATTTTTAATCTATCTATCTTTATTTTCTTTCTTTCTTTTTCTTTCTTCTTACTGTTTTTCTTTTTTATTTAGAATTGGATTTCTTATTTTTCTTTCTTATTTCTTCTTCCTGTCTTTCTTCTAATTTCTTTCTTTCTTATTTCTGTTTCTCTTCTTATTTCTTTTTTCTTTTTTTCTAATTTCTTTCTGCCTTATTTCTTCTTTCTTATTTTTTTAATCTTTCTGTCTTTCTTCTTTCTTTCCTTTTTTGTCCGTTCTTTCTCATTTCTTCTGACTGTCTTTCTTTATTTCTCTCTTCCTTTCTCTTTATTTATGATTGGATTTCTTATTCTTTCTGTCTTTCTTCTAATTTCTTTCTTTTTCTTTCTTTCTTTCTTTCTTTCTTTCTTATTTCTTTATTTGCCTTTCTTTCTTTTAGGATAGGATTTCTTTCTTTTTCATTCTTTCTTTATTTCATTAATATTTTTCTTTTTTATTTCTGTCTTTCTTCTTATTTCTTCTTTTTGTTTTTTCTTTCCTCTTTCTTCTTTCTTTCTTATTTCGTCTTTCTTTTTCTCTTTCTTTCATTCTTTCTTTCTCTCTTTCTTTTTTTAGGATTGGATTTCTTTCTTTTCTTTATTGCATAAATATTTTGTTTCCGTTTTGTATTCAGGTTTAGAGTACACAATTCCCCCACCTTTTCTAAACGTCTTTCTATTCCTATTTAGGAAGGAGGCGATCTTTTCTTTATTTGTTCATAATTAGGAAGACATTGTTATCTTTTTCTTTTTTTTTATTATTTCTTCGCTATTTATAGATATAAAAAAATATTTTCATTCTTATATATTTAGGTGTGGATTTATATTTCTCCTCTTCTTTGTTTCAGATTCTTTCTATTTATATTTACGATAGGATTTATTTCCGTTTTTTTTCTAATTATTTCTGTCTAATTTATAGAGAGAAAGATAAATCTCATTTCTTTCATATTTAAAATAGAATTTCTTTAACGCTTTTTTCTTTCTATTTCTATTTAAGAAAGTATTCTCTCTTTTTCGTCCTCTTTACTTTTTTATTTCTCATATTTATTAAAAACGATAATTATTCTTGATCGTTCTGATTTCAAATGGAATATCTTTCTTTCTTTTACATATTTATTCCTGATTCTCTATTCTTCGTTTATTCAGAATTCATTTACCGTTTTCAATTATTTTGTCTAACTTTTCTACTGTAATATTTTTCGGTGCTAGCAGGTAAAGGAAAAGCACAGATGTGATCAAATCTATCTTTACTTTGAGCAAAACAAGAACGAATAACACATTCAGTAGTAACAACAATACAAACCCCCCGAAGAAATTGGCTGTGTATTCTGAAGTGGTTGTAATTGGTTGATGGAATTTAACCGTTCTAGTCTCTCCATCAACAGACAAAGAAGCCAAACAAATCAGACAGGATTTAATAGAATGTCCACTTCAGTCAACAACAAACGGTCATATTTGCGAAAACCCACTTTACTTACAATAATCCCCCTTCTTATTTGGATGCCTATAGTAATCATCTATCGTTTGACGTTCTATAAATTTTGATTTCGATAATAAAAACACAGATTTTATATTGAAGAGAGATATTTAAACAAATTATTATACTGACAATTTTTATTTGTTGTGACATTAATGCTTCCCTGAAAAAAGTTACTTAATGGACAGAATGAGTTACATTGATCTTAAAAATAAAAAAAAGGATGTGGGTAATCTATCTATCTATCTATCTATCTATCTATCTATCTATCTATCTATCTATCTATCTCAGTCTTTTCATATCTATCTATCTATCTTTCTATCTATCTATCTATCTATCTATCTATCTCATCTTTTCTATCTATCTATCTATCTATCTATCTATCTATCTATCTATCTCAGTCTTTCTATCTATCTATCTATCTATCTCTCTATCTATCTATCTATCTATCTATCTATCTATCTATCTCTCATCTTTTCATATCTATCTATCTATCTATCTATCTATCTATCTATCTCAGCCTCTTCATATCTATCTATCTATCTATCTATCTATCGATCTATCTATCTATCTATCTCAGTCTATCTTTTCCTTTGTAATTGTTCTGATGAATTTTCCTCTAAGCTATCTAGACTGTAATGAATTCACGTGCAGTATAAGATAGCAGGCAATATCCCATCATTTTATATTTGAAATGACTAGATGTAATCATAAGATCTATGCTAACAGTTATTTATCATGCAATTCTCAGTTTTGAAACTCTATTCTGGCATTACGTTTTCCAATCAAATTTGATACCCCCAAAAAGAATTCAATGTCAATTCTGTGTCCTTAATTACTGTTATCTATCCATAACACAGATTTTTCCTCTCATAATACCTCACACTCTGTAAGCCCTAGCGTCTTAGCGGTTTTATAACCTTGTATCATGTGAAAAAGCACGTCAGGTTATATGACGGTTCCGTATAGGATACAGGTTCGATTCCTGTCTGAGGACGAATATTTTCTATGAAAATTTCTCGGACATTCAGGCCGACAAATGTTGTTAATACTGTTTATTATAAACAGAGCATAAACGTAAAAAATGTCTTAAAATACACACACACACACAAATATATATATATATATATATATATATATATATATATATATATATATATATATATATATATCACAAATCGGTAGAATTATTGATGTTAGTAGATTTATGGAAACTCACCACTGTGATTTTATTTATGATGTCTTGTTTGCATTTCTGTCTCTTGCGAGACAAATGATTGATTTCTAACATAAATCTTTCCTTACAATAATAGAAAAAAATCTCTAGTCGTTTGACAAGTATATCTTTTTTAAGCTTTTATTCTGTACCTTTGAAACATTTTAGATATTAAGAGTTATAAGAGTCAAATCTAAACCGATGGTCACTTGCCAAATTATTGTGTTGCACATAAAAAGGAGGTAGTTAAACAACCAGCAGGCATGAAATATATATATATATATATATATATATATATATATATATATATATATATATATATATATATATACGAATGTGTGCGTGTGTTTCATTGAAAAATATACACATATATATATATTTATTTTTATAATAATCCTTTCTCTCCCTCTAATTAAGCTGCTGTATTTTTTTCAACTTATCCATCGCAAAACATTTCAAGACACATTCCTGTACATCTTCACATACATGAATATTTTGTTGGCAAAACCAATATACTACACCATGAAAATAATAAAGAAAAACTTAAAATTCTCGAGACTGAACAATTTTTTTACGAGTGCGGCAACAACTCATTGAAATCAATTAAATAATTTTAAATAATTCTGACACAGAGCGTTCAGGAGAGTTTTCAAAAATCAGCATCATCAGTATCACAGTTACAATAAATTTGTCTTTTCATTACACTTGCTGATGATGATCTCTGTGGAGATCGAAAGAGCCTAATTTAAAAAAAATTTCTACGACGCCTTCCTTGATGAATTTTACCTTAACATTAAGATGCTAATTAGAGAATTAAAGAATCTACTTAATAAGTGTAAGTAAATTGTGTCCAGAGCAGAAACAAATAATTGTGTTAAAAGATCAAACTTTTCTTAGGATAACGTGAGGGAAGGATTTTGTGGAAAGCAATGATCTTGGGAAAAGCAATGATGTTCTGGAAAGCAGTGATGTTGTGGAAAGCAATGATCTTGTGGAGAGCAATGTTGTTGTAGAGAGCACTGATGTTGTGAAGATCAATGATGTTTTGTAAAGCAATGGTATTGTGGAGAGCAGTAATTTTGAGGAAAACAATGTTCTTGCGGAGAGCAATGATCTTGCGGAGAGCGGTGATGTTGTGGAGAGCAATGATGTTGTGGAGATCAATGATGTTTTAAAAAGCAATGGTATTGTGGAGAGCAGTAATATTGAGGAAAGCAATGTTCTTGCGGAGAGCAACGATCTTGCGGAGAGCAACGATCTTGCGGAGAGCAGTAATATTGTGGAGAGCAATGATGTTGCGGAGATCAATGATGTTTTGTAAAGCAATGGTATTGTGGAGAGCAATGATGTTTTGAAAAGCAATGCTCTTTCTGTGAGCTGTGATGTGGAGATTAATGTTTTTGTGGAAAGCAATTATGTTATGGAGAACAATGATGTTTTGGAAAGCAGTGATGTTGTGGAGAGCAATGATGTTGTGGAGAGCAATAGTATTTTGAAAAGATTGATCTAGCAGAAAGCAATGATCTTGCAGAGATGATTCCTTGCTAAAATGTTTTCTGTAATTGGTACTTAGATCTCTCTCTGCCCGACTTCTGGTTCCTGGGGGAGGCCAATAACATCGGATTGACCCAAGCCTCGTGAGTGAAATTGGACAGATAATAATATTTCGGAGCCGTCGATGGTTGTGCTAGCACGAAGTCACAAGTCATCGTGACCGAGGGTTGGAGTTTACTGGACTCATTCAGGATGGTGATCACGCCAGATAATCTGCTCCCTTTCAGAAAATGTAAGTTCCTCTCAGTATAGTTGCAGTATAAACCAGAGATGGTCTCTGAAGGTGCTGAATAAACACAAATGTACCAGAGCTGGCTTCTGCAATAGGGATTGGCTAGCTGACCTAGTCGACAGACATACTCGGATACGGAGGAACGGAATCTTTCACATTTACAGCATATGCATATCAGCGCATCAAGCAATAAATTAATCTGAGGTTAAAATTTGAGACGGTCGTTAGCATGTATATATTTGTATTGTTCTTCTTATAGATGTGTTTAGAGAAGATCATAGACCAGAGAATTAAATTAAAGAAGACAAAAGCTATGCCAAACAAGCGACTGAAGAGTTTATGTGTGTTTATTGAATTAATACTTCTAATCAATGATGAATTCTATAGTGACTTATTATGATTGCAATGTATCAAATTTATTAGAAGGTAACGTGATTGAAACAAAAACAAAAGCCATGAAAATAAACGCAGGCACACAGGACTCGCTGGGGAGTTTCTTCATCACCAGTCAAACTCTAAATCTGCACCAGTCCTGCTAAGTAGACTTGCCTTCAAAGAGCTTCCTCACGTTAAAAGCCTACTCGTTCTAATGCCCACTTCCGACCTCAAATGTAACGCTTATATTCGTGTGATCGTAAAAGGATGCCTCGAGAATAGTCGGTTCCTTGAACAACTTCAGAAAAGTCTCCTTCAATCTTGCTCTAATTTTCAAGAGTCATATTCGACCATCATTGGAGTATTACTGCTATTTCTTCACTAGTACTGAACAGTCCTCAATTTGTAGCCTCGATGGATTTCAAAGGCGATTACGTGGCCTTGAAGCTTATTAATTATTCTTCACCCTGCATCAGTTGTGATTGGGGCCCTCAGATTGATTGGAAAAGATTGCAGTAGACTCATTGCAGGGATTCCTGCTAACCCATGTCTTAAATAAATACAAAAAATAGTACTCATAAGTACACCTCACACTTACGAATGGCTTTATCTATGCAAAATATGCATGGACATAGTTGTGTTTTTTTTTCTTCAAAAAATGCTCAGTGAAAAATGTCGTTCTATTTCTGACCTTACGTCACTAGTTGGGACCCGGAAATGAGTTTACACCAGAAATCAAAACAAAAATAAAATGATAATAATCACAGAATAAATGTGAAAAGCCTTATTTGAAGAAAGAAAAACAAGAAAAAATATACCAGGAAAGAGTTAAAGAAAAAGGAGTCATTAAAAAAATAATCAAGAAAGAAAAATTAAGAAGAATTCTTAAAATGAAAAGAAAGAAAGGAAAAAAAAAAGAAGAATTGCAGCTAAAAGAAAAAAGAAAAGAGGAAAAAAGAAAGACGAGACAAAATTCAGGAAAAAAAGAGAATAGGAAGAAAGAAAGATTAAACGAAGTTAAGGAAAAAAGGGAAGGGGAAGAAAGAAAGATGAGACAAAATTAAGGAAAAAAAATGAAAAATTTAAAATCTAAATTTTCAATTTGTTTTTCATTAATTTCTGTCTTGCTTTACTTTTTCATTCTTTTTCTTTAAAAGCTCTATATGAAAAAAAGAAGTGAAGATGAGAAAGCTGCAAGAATTACCAAAGAAAATAAATTATCGAAGTTATTTAGAAGAAGAAAAGAAAAACATAGCGGGCAAAAGCCTAATAAATAACGAATCAACATCAAGCCAAAAGCATGTATTTGCTGATACATAATCATTTTCATGCGCATTCATTTGTGGTAAAAATTGACATGATTTATGCAAATGTTTTCAAATTAAGATTACGCCTATTGATTATCGCCAATTGATGAATGCGCGTGTTGGCGCGGATGATTATTATTTGGTGCTTCTGATTTTCCTTCGACAAATTACCGATTGATTAGACCGACGCCGCTGTCCTGTTTATTAGCGTAATCAGACATTTTTAGAGATATTTTTGAGACATTAGAATTACTTTTCTTCTTCTCTTCCTCGTTCTTGTTGGGCCTCAGTATTTCCACATTAGATTTTACGAATTTTGTAATAATTTTAAGTTAGTAAAACGTGGAATATTAAATACAAATGATTTCTTAAAACGTTCATAATTTAGCTGTTCGTCAGTGTAGTGACAGAAATGTATTTAATATAATTTATTTCTAAAATTTGCTATTTTCCTTTATTGTTGAGCATCTGGCTTTAGGGGAAAAACACATCAAAGTAATGGTTCTGATTGAGAATTAAATTCGTTCTTCTAATATCGTGTAATCTTTATTATTCTGCTCGTAGATAATACAGTCTATTCAACAATGTAGATTTAGCAAAGTAGGTAATAGCTTGAGGCAGTCATAATCATTAACAGAAAACACGACACATTGTGGAATCACGTGACAAAAGACACGTCTTCAGGCGCTGATATAGGTTTGACCAGTTAACATCTATCCAAAGTGTTCACTCTGAGGCATATCTTCCTTGCAAATTGTCATTGTCGTAAATGATCACATGATCTGAAAGAAAATTGCTCTACATTCCACACCCAAATAAAGTGAGGGCGTTAGGACAGAGAGCTGTGATGGTTTTTTCTTTTAACCATGGCGACAGCTAGATTATATTATATTACGTACTGTGACAATTAGAATTTGAATTGTTATAATAATCAGAATAAATATGAAGAGAGAAATTTATAGTTTAAAATATTACGAAATATAAACTGTCAGAGTCAGATGTTCCTCGTAGGTCCCTGCAATTAATAAGAAAATCGGGAGATTGCAAATTTTTACAATTGCTGAAAGAGAACATTTTCTGACCAAAAGTGCAAAAAAATAAAACCTAATACACACTTGCACATTTACAAATCTACTATTTTCCCGTGTATTGAATGCTGCTGCCATATCTGGGCTGGTGCTCCTGTTATTCATCTCGAGGTTCTGGAAAAAAAATCCAAAGCAGGATCTGTAATGTAATCGATCCTTCGGTCAACTTCTCACGACGCGACGCGATTTCTATCTATCTTTTCTACAAATATTTTGATGGCAACAGCTCTGCTGAACTTTTTTCCCCCTTGTAGCAAGACTATACGTATTTAAGCGTGTTACTAGTTTGGGAATTAGGTCCCACCTATTTATTACTGAATTAGCAAAAACAACCACTACTTCTACTCCAAATTTCTTTTCTCGAAATTCCTGCCTGTGGAACTCCCTTCAGCTTACGTGATTCCCTGATAACTAAAAACTTCCAAAATGTAAATGCAGAGTCATTCATTCGCCTTCTTCTCTAATCGCGTTAATATTTTGTTCTTTCCTCAAGCCTCTAAGTGTTGACTTTTATGTTCACTTTTATATATATATATATATATATATATATATATATATATATATATATATATATATATATATATATACGCTCTATTTCTGATATTGAGCACCTGATACCATAAATATAGCACACCTTAAAAATATATTTCTTCATCTATCTATCTATCTATCTATCTATCTATCTATCTATCTATTATCTTTATATATATATATATATATATATATATATATATATATATAATGGATATTGAGGTCAACACAAATCAGCGACAGTCTGCTTGGTTCAGGTATGTGGTTTCCCAGTCCGATAATAAATATGGATTACGAAAGCTCATTTTCAAGGGAAACAAATCTTCCTCATTATTAAAACTGTGTTAAAATTCTTATTTCAAGTTTCCTTCTTTTTTCTTTTTGTCCTAATATAAAACTACTTAAGAAAAGTATAAAATATACATTTAAAAATGAAAGCTATAACTAATTAATTATAGTAAACTTTTAAAACCCGAATTGCTCACGGACTGCAGACAGTCAATTATTTTTCTTTTCAAACAAACGACTTTTTTGATTAACACTTACGTAATACCTTTTTACAGAGCTATATTTTACTGTTATGTGTTTAAAGTCGGTAGTTATAATTCCATTAAAGCATTGTCTTTAAATACATTCTTGAAAACATAGTATTGGCATACCTTGGGGTCTGCTGTAATTTATCAAAAAACATGTTTCTATAAACGTAAGCGATTATTGATCTCATAAAGATTCCCTTTTTATCATCAGCCAGTTATCATGACTATATATATATATATATATATATATATATAGTTTTATATAGAAATATAGTTTTAATGTGTGCTATATTTATAGAGCATATAGAACGTATGTAATTATGAAAATGAGCATTGAAGTTAACGATCAGAGGCGGCAGACTGTTTCATGTTAGACGCAATCGTCTGACTACGTGGCCTGACGATTGCGTCTAGCATGAAACAGTCTGTCACCTCTGAGTGTCGACTTCAATATTCACTTTACATTAACTTCAATATTCACTTATATATATATTCACTGTCATTATTCACAGAATCACTAGACAACGAATACATCTCAAGGACGATGTCATTAGATATTTTAAAGGCCTTTGACAAGGTGTGGCATAGAGGGTTGTGGCACAAGCACTCTAGCTATGGAATCACTGGAAAAGTCTTTTTAATTATAAAGTCTTTCCTAACAGGTAGGTTCCTGTAGGGAGTTGTTAACAGCCAGTCCTCTGGGGTCCCTAGCAATCATTGCAGGTGTCCTACAGGGGTCACTTCTCAGACCAACCCTCTTTTTACTTTATATAAATTATCAACCTAAGAGTATACTCTAATCATTTGTGAATGTCTATGCTGATGATATAATGGTATATGGGTGCACCACCAAAATTCTAGATGACCAGAGATTGGAAGCTGATCACTCCTCTAAAACAGCTATAACATTTCAATGAGGGAAATCTGGCTGGTTACATTCAATATCTCAAAACCAAACTAGTTACATTAACCATCATCGCCAGTCGGATCCTGAACTTTTGATATCCTAATTGCTGTAAGGCATGAAACAACAAATACACCTCAAGGACGATCACATTAGATATTTCAAAGGCCATTGATAAGAATTACTGCACAAGCTCTCCAGGTATGGAATCACTGGAAGAGTTTTGCGATTATAAAGTCCTTCCTAACGAGTAGTTCCATGAAAGTAATTGTTAACAGCCAGTCTTCCGAAGCCTTAGGAATCAACAAAGGTATTCCTCAGTTCAACTCTTTCTACTTTATATAAGCTTTGATCATTTGTGAATATCTATGCTGATGATACAATGATATACAGGTGCACCTTCAAAACTCTAGATGACCAGAGATTGGCAGCTAATGTCCCCTCTGACTTAGCTCTAACAAATCAGTGAGGCATAAACTGGCTCGTTACATTCAATATCTTGAAAACCAAACTAGTTACATTAACCGTCATCGCCAATTGGACCCTGAACACTCACCAATCCTAAATGGATGTCGCCTCGGGTAGGCTCAGTGACTTGAGCATCTATTGAGCCTTAAATATATCCCAGACCTCAAGTGGATGTCGTATACGGGATTTATCGCGAAAGGTACTGGGAAAATGGCCGGTTGCTTGTACCGCTCTAGTAAGTACCTGACACCTCGTGTCATCCTATATTTTTACAAGCGCTAGAGCAGGCCAAGAATGGAGTATCGCTGTCATATATGGGCAGGACTTGCCATGTCTTCACTTTTCAGTCTCGATAGATTACAAAAGCGTTTCCGCGTCCTTGAGGGTGACAAATTATTTTCCACGTTACAACCCCTTTCTCCCAGACGAAAAGTTGCAAGCCTGTCTCTGCTCTATCGATATTTCCATGGAAAGTTTTCAGATGAACCATATTCCTTAGTTCTATTAGTTCTAACCTTCATGGCTAAGACCCACCATTCTAAGTATATTGAAGCAAACCTCCCACAATCCCTTCGTATTCCATTGCTAAGACGTAACTTCCACTAAAGCAGGTATTTTTCCGATAATCGCTGCTCTATGGTATCGATTTCCAAGAGGTTGTTTTCCAGGCCAGTACAATTTTCACATGTTCAAGTCTAGGATTAACATTCATCTTCTACACATATATGCCTAAGCTGTGACTCTTACTCTGTATCATTCTACCTCGAGTGGCTCTTAGACCTTGTACATGGTGAACATCAAATTAAAAAAAAACAACTAATTTATTACTTGTCACCTCTGTTCCCTTAAGACAGATACATACTGAGTTTTTTTCATTTCCGTAAGGAAATAACTGTCTAATTTGTCATTTAAGCATTCAACCTAGCCATGTCGTGTTATATTGGTAAAAATATTTTATGAGAACGTTAAAACGTAGAGGCTAATGGGCTATGAAATTGTAATGAAAATGTCACTATGGCCGAGCCAAAACTATAGCATTTTTAACGACATTTTAACTTTTTATGATATGTTAAACGCATAAGAATTTTCTGCAGCAAACCCATTTTGTTTAAATTCGTTTTTCCGCATAGATCCTTTGCGAAAGAATTCTTCGCAATACACATACAAAATGATCTTTTTTAATCATTACACCCCAAGCAAGGCAATAAAATCACTAAGACGTAAGGTGTTATTAATTGTGAAAGAATATAAGAAAAATACTATTAATTAGAGAGAACAATAAAAGAACAGCATTGATGAAAACAGAATAAAAAAAAGTTGAGATAGCATTTAAGCCCTTCCCCGGCAGAGCCGTGTATATACGTTTTTGACGAAAGTTTCATTTTCTTACACGGACGAATAAATCCATCCAGAACTTAACCTTCAAAAACCAGCTCCGGACGTGTTTATACGTTGATGTTGATTCTTTTTATGTTCTTTCTGAGCTTGGAACGAGCCCAATTTTTACTCATTCGCCTGGCAGAGGCGTCAGCCACCGCTCGGATACTTCAAGATGCCGCAGGTACTATATTGAAAACAAACAAAAAACATCGCCTGAAAATGAAACGTCTTTACCAAAATAATTGGAGGGGAAGAGATTAAATTCTAGAAGATCGAATTTGATTGGAAAGCAAGAAATCAGAAGAGAGTTCCACCAGCGAGAAATGCTAGAGAAGAAACTGTTAGTTTTCTTTCAGCGCCACTGTCTTGTCAACTGAGCAATGGTGAGAAGAAAATAATCATTTAGACCTTTAGCAATGGTACCAACATTCATACTCTGGCTGTCATCTTCAAAGTCTATTCAAGCACCATCAAGAGAACCGTGAATAAGTGTAAAAAAATGTGGGAAGAGTAGAGAGGAAAACTAGATTAGTAGAAGTGATCATCATTTCCACTGAGAGCTAAAGAGATCAATTAGAAAAGATTCAATTCAGTCCATAAGAGGTTTTTCGTGTGAGAGAGAAATTTCAGATATGACAGTGCAAAGAGCCGTGAAAAAAGACTTGAAATTGAAATCGTATGTGAAACCTGTGAGGGAACTTGTTACTCCAGAACAGAAAGTTAGAAGGTTAGAGAGGGTGAAGATCATCTGGAATAAGTTGGAGAATGATCCTGGATATATATATATATATATATATATATTTGAAATTTTAATTCTCCATGAGCTTCTGATGCTTAGCTATAATTAATGTCATTCTCGTTTATGATCGATTTCATCACGATTCTTCTGTTAAGTTTGGAGAGTAATTATACACTCTTATTGCTCAAAGTAGAGCCCAATAGTGTTACAAACATCAGGAAATTCCACTAAGATATCTTTAAGCATTTCTAAGATACAACGGTTGAAAGCTTAATCTAATTGGCTAATTTTGCTGTATACACAATTTGGACAATTTTGCTATTAAACCCACTATATAGAGACTGCATACATTTATAAAGAATTTATTTTGCGAAATAGTCGTCAATGTGTCGAATTGCTTTGTCCACATTATTTACATGCTGTGTTTCTTTAGGCTGTGAGCGATCTCCACTTTCTGCCTCTTTATTTACAGAAGCAGTAGTATTTCCCCAAATGCACTCGTCAGCAGGAAGGTTAGTTTTAAGTCTCCAAGTTCTCCTCAGCGAATTGTTCTACCTGAGAATAGCCTAGTGGCATAAAGCGCTGGTTCGTGAATTTGGTGACGTATTCATTCTGAATTCAATTCCGAGCAATGTGTACTTGGACTCAGAGGAAAGACCGTGAACAATTACTGTATAACAAATAAAGAGATATGGGCAATCGGCCAAAGGAGAATAAATAAATAGTTCAGTTCGGAATATATCTGATAAAAGCCAGAGGCACAAATGTAAAAAGTTTGTGATAACAGCAGCAAACATACGAGTTTGTAAATGGTGTAAATAATAATAAATCCTCATCTAAAAATCAAGACAATTTCTATCTTTTTTATTTGGTTAGTTTTTTTTTTGTTTTAGCGGCATATCAACCTCTGTTATTGAATGATGAAATCTAAATATTTTGTACGTAATTATTTTATTTTTGGAGATAATAATGGTTTAGTGAGACATCAGTAACTAATTAACCCGTAGCTGGGGACAGAAATGGTGGATTTATAGCTTTCCCAAGGGTATTTTCGCCTAAGTGAATATAACGAACCCAACTGGAATTGTAACAGGCACCCCGCCCAATTAACAATTAAATGGCTCTCGAGCCATTACACCACCTGCACATCCAGGCTTACAGAACCTGTTGTTCCCAACCGGTCCCTCATTTAATTACTAAAAAGATTGAGTGCCATGTCATCATACATTCGTGACATAACATTTCAGTTTGCGCTGCGTCTCCAGATAATGGTGACGCTTATAGTGATTTTCAAAGCGTAGCTTAGATGTGGCGCAAGGCTGAAGGTAAGGGGGCACTCAGTGAGGATTGAACTCACTTCTCAGTCGCCTCGAGGTTCCCTTTTTTAAAGCGTAGCATTGATGTGGCACAAGGCCGAAATTATGGGGGCAATCACATTTATATACATAATATTGCTTCGTTATCGATGAGCATCGAACTCACTATTAATTAGTAGTTATTCTAGCGAGATAACTTGCTAACCATTACGCCACGTCGGGGTGCCTTACTGGGGACCCTTATATATTCATTTTATGTTGCTTCCTCAAACCCTGGAGATACTCTATGTATATTTCTATGTACAGCCATGTCTGTGACTTCCAGTGAAATGTTGGAAAAATGCAGATCGCACTTTTCTTCTTTTAACTGAATTTTTATAAATGTATAGAAGATATAAAAATAAATCTCAGTCAAAAAAAAATATTAATTCAACTATTAGTAATATTGGCAGAATTAATTTTGTCGCCAATATATGGTGACATTGGCGTAATTTATTTAATAAGTGTCAAATCACATTTATAGCAAATAATATTGCTTCGTTATTCGCCTTGAAGAATCTAATTGTTCGAAAATGTATATATCATTTGGAAAACCCGAAACTAAATATTATGCACCCAAGAAAGTATCCATCACCATAAGTTTGTGATATGGCTTCTGAAGTTAGAAAAAAATATTTACAATCATTTTCCTCAATAAAATACTAGCTTTAAAACTTTGATACATATTATTTTGGAAAAATATTTTTAAAGAGAAAAAAAATACTAGCCCAAAATGACTACACAATTTTGGGTTGGCAGTGAATGGGCTAATAAAATAAATGTTTTCGAACATGTGCTACACTCTGAATACAAAATACTACATATATTTATCTACGAATCGGTCAGCTATCAAATTTCAGAAAAAACGTACAAACAGGGAAATCTAAGAAGACTTGCACGATTCGCGGCGCCATTAAGTTTAGTTAAGGGTACTTTTCACGCTTGATAAAGAGTGAAACATCCACCTCTTTTTATCAGATTCGCCCGGAGCAAGACAGTAAGACATAAAGAATTACTGGATGTGAAAGAATTAGAAAGCAGAAACGTAACTAAGTATCAGGAGAAAAAGAAGAGTAATCAGGAAGACAGTACGTAACGACTGACATTGCATTGAAAGTTTTGAAGATTAACGTTTACTGAAAAGCCAGAATCCGACAGAGACTTTCACAAGCGAGAAATGCAAGAACAGAAACTGTTAGCATAGAAGTTATGATTACGTCTATTTTCTATGAGGCCTAGTTTTAGATCTCGTACTACGCTTATTAAATTCATAACTCCTAGGTACCATAGCGAAGAGCTATTCCAAAAATTTAGCATTGCATTGTGGGAGGTAACGCAACAACTCAACTGATGATAGCAGGTAGGAACAAAGAAACCGGTGTCGCACGTCCAACCTTCTCACGAGCCGAAAGCTCTTTGAGCTGAAACAGCAAAACGAGCCTGATTTATACAGCCGAGGACCGACCACGATTTGCATGCGAATAACGAGACAACGAGATTTCGCGTTAACTAACCGAGACCGCCCGGCATAAAATATGGGCGCCGCCATTTTGGTTCCTTTTACCGTTGGGAGGACCGAAGTTTGCACACTGCACAGATTCGGACGCGTTTCCGAGGTAAGCCATTTTCACAATTTTCCCCACATTTTTAGAAAAGGCACAGGGAGGCAATTTTACGGCGGTGAGAAAATGACTGAGGCCTAGACGCCGGAACAGGAGTAAAAATATTCCTTATTTTTATTTGGATTTTATCAAGGAGCTTGAGATAAATAGTAAGAACACGAGACAATATGTGGCAGTAATATTCTAAGAGAATGGTAAAATTATGGATATGTAGGATCGATTATGAAACGAAAAATTGTCTAATAAGAGTCAGGGAACCAAATTCCTTAGCATCTGACTTAGCAATGGATTCAGTATAGCCTTTCAACTTTATGTGAGCCGAAAATATTAACCCGAGAAGGTGTAGAGAGGCACTGCCCTGGAGGTTAGCACCATCCACGCTGATTGAAGGTAAAAATATTAAGATGATGACTACAGAAAAATCCGTCATAGTAAAAGAATCATTTCAGATATAGGTATATGGTATAATAAATGATTTTTAACATTATTTTTATTCGTCTATATCTCTGAGATGTGATTTATGATTACTTGCATTATTTACATTATTAGGACCGTCATCCTCATCTCCATTGCCATATTCACAACATTTCGGCTTCTATATCTCTGAGATGAGGTATTATGATTACTTGCAATATTTACATTATTCGGGCTGTTATCCTCATCTTCATTACCATATTCACAATCAAACCAGCGTCTTTATCCACTGATGGCCCAGTGGATAAAGACGTGGTTTAGATCCAGTGACTAGACACAAAGAGTTTTGAGTTCAATACCAGGCCACAGCAGTGGTAAACATAAAGTTGGAGAGTTTAGTTAAAGGGATATAATTGAGACATCCGGTAAGTGACGTGGAACTAGAACGAAATAAAGGGTTTGGTTCGAAATTCCAATCACCTGAAGAAGGTTGGAGTGTGCGATGAAGATAACAGTCCGAATAATGGAAGTATTTTATTCGTATAAACATTTTTAAGTGGATTCCCTTTAGTGATACTTTTCGATCTAAGTCGCTTGGTATCAATTTCACAATTTCAAAAAATCGAAAAGAATTTCAAATCAAACACGCATTCCCGCTAAAGGTAATATATATATATATATAACGCATGGTAGAGTAATGGATAGCGTCTAGGTTTGAGGAATCGGAGAGCCGAGTTCAAATTACATTCACTTATGTACTAATACTCTCGGGAAAAGTATGAATCCTTTCTTTGACAACTTTGAAATCAATCCTCCAGTTTGGGAGTTGTGTAGTAGTGTAACAACTTACTCACTTAAAAACTGGCTTGTCATAGAATTCGCAAAATTATCTTGCGGCATTATGTTCCTCATGGAATTTAAAAGGCATAATATATATATAAAGAATATAGATTTATGTCGTTTGTAAGTGAGAAACGGAAATTCACTTGGCGTATTTCCGTAGGGTACCATAATGTTTGGCACGTGCGCTTTCCTTAGAAAAATAACACATTAAATACACAATAGAAAACGTTTTTGTTAGTTAAAAGAAAGCTCCCGAAACATTTGCAGAAAGCAAATAAAATACATGAGGAGAAAAGAGTGAAATCAGGAAAAGACGATGAAATCAACTTGCGATACATCGCTTTACGTCAAGTATTCTCTAACAGTCTGCCAATCAATCAGCTCTCAGTATTTTAACACTTTGACTTAAGAGAAAGCACCAATTTTACCCCGGCAGAAATTGCTGTCTTCTACTTGTAAAACAGACAATGTTAACGCAGTATAAATATCTATGCTCAAGCGAACGAAATTAAAGTAGACGCTCCCATTTGAGTGATGATTGCAATATTTCAATATTTTGCTTTGTCTCTGCCGTGGGATGGGTGACGTGGAGTAATAGGGGTGGTGGTGGGGTTACAGAGCGCTTTCTTCATAATTGCTGAGGCGAACTCTCCACAGCTCCGACACCGACGAAGTTGACATGATCGCCTTAGAATGAACAAGATTCAGTGGGCATTAGGCGGGTTATTGCCAATCATATCGATTCTTGCTTCACAACTTTTAGATCGGTTCTAAAATTTTAGCCACGAATTCGAGCTACGTAATATGCAGTTCCCAAAATTGACTAAACTGATTAAATATTTATAACTGATTTAAGCAGTCTGAAATATTAATGTACGCATATCTATAGATCTATCTATTTCAATTTATTTCTATCAATCTGTTTCTTTATATCTATGTCTCTTGATATATCTATCTATCTATCTATCTGGATTTATTCACCTATCGATCTATCTATCTATCTATTGGTTCATCTATCTATCTATCTATCTATCTATCTATCTATCTATCTATCTATTTCTTTTACTAAAATGTTATTTGTAGCGTATACCAGTATTTGAATAAATATTCTCTTTATTTATTTCCATCATCATGGCTTGTCTTCGCAAAACGAAGATCAAGAAGGCGTCTGTACATGTTGCTTGTAGGCACGTTTGTGAGTGATGCCCAATGCAGGACAGGCATGCACGGTCGCAGAAGTTGCAACTGAATGTCCGACCTCGGCTCGATGGCATAGCGTAGCAATACTTCCTCCTCTGCCTCTTGTTCTTGAGAGCGGCCCTGCAGGTATTTTCAAAGGAGGAGACTTCTCAGTTAGGTCTGACCATTGGAAATGATTGATGTGACAGGCTCCAAAGATTTTTTTCAGGGAATCTTTTAATCGTTTCTTTGGTGCCCTTCTGTGGTCATAGCCAGTGGAGAACTCGCCGTAATGTGAAATTGTATGCAGATAATGATCCTCCATCCTGGAAAGGCTTCCAGGCCAGCGTAGCTGGGATTTCAGCAGCATGATCTCGATGCTGGTGACCGTGATGAAGTCCCTCCAGTGGATACTAAGGATCTTGAGAAGGCAGTCGTAGGTGTTGCTGGTAAGTGACCCACGGTTCGGAGCCGTATAGGAGAGTGGCGCAGATGATAACTCTATCTACTCCGATCTTTTTGCTCTTCTTTAGGTGTCGGTTGTACTACACACGTATAATCTGCCAAATGCAATGTTGGCCCTTGCCAGTTTCTTGTCTACCTCATTGCCGATCCCGTCCAAGGTAGGTAAACCGATTATCCGCCTTCAGTACAGTCGCGGCAATGATGGTGTCGGGAGGGCGATACTCATCCCGTGGCACAGGCTGGTAGAGTGCCTCTGTCTTCTTTAAACTGACCAAGTCCAAGATTAAACAGGTCATCATCGAGACGCTATTTGATGTAGACTCCGTCCCCAGCATTTATAACTTTCGTGGATTTATGAGCATCATCATGCTGAAGAAAATAGCGAAGAGGGTCTGTGCCAGAACGCAACCCGGCTTTAAATCGTTGATGAGCATGAAGAGCTCTGAGAGATCACTGTTGTGTCTAATTTGGCAACGTTGACCCTCAAGAAGAATGGATGACCATGTTCAAGAACTTTCGAGAGGCTAGATGATCTGCCGCATTTCCTTTCTGCCCACTGTTTCGAATGTTTTTGTCAGATCAACGAATGCCACATACAGCCCCTTGTTTTGCTCCCGATACTTCTCTTGCAGCTGTCGGAAAACAAACACTATATATGTTGTTCTCCTGTTGGTTCTGAAGCCGAACTGACTCTCTGGAAGATGCTCTTCAGCGATGGTGGGTACCAGTTTGTTCAGCAGAATTCTGGCAATGATTTTTACTGCAAAAGAGAGCAGAGTAATCCCTGGGTAATTGAATCAGTCAGACTTTTACCCTTTTACAGGACAATGACGACGGTAACGCGGCGATCTTGTAGTATGTTTCTCTTCTGACAGCATCAGTAAAAGAGCTTGTGGAGTTTTATATGCAACACCGAACCCCCGTGTTTCCAGATTTCAGTTTCGATTCCATCGACTCCTGCTTTTATGTCACCCTTCAGCTGTTTTATGGCTCCGAAAGCCTCTTCAATGATGGGCAACTCATTTAGTTCCAGTTTTACTGGTTCTTGGGGAATGCAGAGAATTGCTGGTTCTTGAAATGAGCGATTAGCACTGAAAAGAGACTGGAAATTCTCCGAGCAGTGGTTTAGGATGAACGCCTTTTATGTAAGGAGCGTCTGACCGTCTGCATTGTCCATATGATTCTGGACCTGATAAAATACAGTACAATGCCTTTAAAGTTTCATAGAAGCCCCTGATATATCAAGTGTTTGCAGACAGCTGATTTTTTTTTCAGTGAGTTTGATCCACTACCTGTTCTTAATCGCTAGTATCCGGCGTTGGAGGTCACAGCATATGAAACGGAACGCCGCTTTCTTTATATGACAAGCTGGCTGAGCTAAGTTGGCCTGATGAGGTCTTTCTTCTTCTTCTTCTTCATCAGCAGTTTTTGGATTACCACGTTGCTATCATCAAATCAGTCTTTCTTCTTTCTTAAGGAGGATGCAAGAACATCTACAGATGTCTACAGAATGCCGGTTTTGAGTTTTTCACAAAGTGTTTCAAGAAAGGAATCTGTGGGGATGCTCTCAATCGCTGCTTGGCAGCTTCACTTCATTCGAGAGAAAACTACAAACCTTGAAGTTTTTACAGAGGTTCCCTACTTTTCATCGTTTGATAGTCGGTATGACATTATGCACTGGGCATCACTTTGGTTAGCATAATGTCCTTCAGGTCACGTTGGTGCACTATGACATAGTAAATGAGGTGCCAATGTTTAGACTGATGATGCATCCATGTTGTTTTCAATATGTTTTTCTGTTCGAAGATGGTTTTCGTGATGATAAGCCGATGCTCTGCGTCGAACTCTAGTAGCAAGGCGTTTCCCACAGTTTACAAGACGTTTCCTACAGTTTGCTAGAGTCTCGTTACAGTTACCAAAATTCTACTTCCAAGCCGCAACATCTTAGCCCACTCTGGCGTTGAAATCGCCAATGCGTATAACCTTATCGTCTGCTGGGGTGTCTCGTAGTAGGCTGCGCAGATCTGAGTAAAATTTATCTTCTCCCACGGGATATGCTTATAAATTTAGGTAGTACGCACTAATTAGTTTGGCATAGTGAAGATTACTCAGTAGTAGGCGCATAGAGATGGTGCGGTCAGAATAATCAGTTGGCAGGTTTTCAATCTTGTATGCAATGGAATTCCTTATAATAAAACATAAGTCTGTAAGGCAGCTACTACTGAATTGTCTGAGCAGTAGAGTTTATATCTAGCACTGTGCTCTTGTATGTTGCCTCCATCTGGGAAACGAACTTCACTGAGAGAAGCAATGTCAACTGTTTTGATAGTTAGTTTGTAATTAGAGCCGAGCGACGTTCTGCTCGACCACTGACGGGTGTGTCCAGCATGGTTCTGATTGCTACAAGTAGCTCTTTGATACCCTTACAGGAGGGTGTCAATCTTTTCTTTACTGATGTTCGACCACATGAGAAGAAGCACGTTGACCGCGGTTAGTGAACTGGGTAATGTAGGTGATGAACTTTGTTCAGACCATCTTTTCTAGGCTTCTATGGAGCAAGCAGGGCTGTCCGTAAACGAGGCTGCTTGGTCAATCAGAGAGTTAGTAAACAATGTTATCGTCCCCATGTCAACATCAGAATATCAGTATCCTGACCCCTGTATGCATGATTGGGACAACCACTTCCAGTGTCATCTTCTCCCTGCTGCTTTCGCCACTTTCCCATCGCTACAGGGCTTGGAAACGTCTCCCTTAGGCCTGCGTAGTGACGTTATTAGGTAAAGTGCAGTGTGCGCTGAAATGGCCTTTTCCACCAGGGATTTGATCTGTTATAGCTTAGCAAACTGGGGCGATGACTGTGAAGTCCCCGGATCTTAGGTTTTACAGAGGGCCCTTCTCTTAGACAATGGCTAAAGAAATGATGAAGTCCAAAACTACCAGGGAATTTGTGGTAGATGGACGTTGAGCAAGAAACTTCCACCGCAGTTTGACTTTGTATTTAATTCTGCAGGGTGACTAGTCACCATTAACACAGATAAATTCTGTGGGGGTAGCTGTTAAGTCGCCGATAATCCGATATGAAAAAGGCAGTACTGGGCTAGATGGTACTAGTAGTGCTAGGAGTAACCTGACCCTATTATTTATTATAAAATATATTGTTTTTTTCTTTTTTATTTTCAATAAAGTAAAAAAAAAATGTCGAATTAATAAATGAAAAAATCCATTCCTAAAATTCCTTTCTTTAGTTTGGTATACGAATCTGAGCAAATATGTACAGGGTACGATGGATAAATTTCCACCATTTTATATCTTTAATTTCGCGCATGCGCATTGTTTGTTTTTGAATTTGACAGCATATTATAGGAGGGTCAGTTAGGCACCGACTGTGAGAAAATGAACCACATAAAGCAATTCAATTCGCCAGAAATTTGGAAACGGAATGTTGTACAGCTTGGCATTCGTGTCGGACGCTCCAATACAAACGTTTCAGAGTGTTTGGATGTCAATAAGAGGACATTTCAGAGGATTTGGAAAGAGTTGGATGAGTCTAATGGTGATTACGAAGGTACGTCAGCTCGGAAAACATCGTTATGTTAAGAAAAGAACTCTCGAATTTGTTGGTCAGGGCCTCAAACTCAGCACGGTGACCTACATCAAGTGGCTTAAGAAGGTAGTGCTGTTCTGGGTATAGAGGGTGACTGCTGGAAGACCCTATATCTTGCAACAGGATTATGCACCATGCCACACGAGCAAGAAGGCCAGCCATGGTTGTTAGACAATTTCTGCGACCATATCACATATTACATATGGCCACCTAACTCCCCAGACTGCAGTTCCCTTGATTATTACTTATGGGACGCAGTTGAGCAAGGAATAATAAAACTCCTTGTAACACTGAAGATGAAGTGAAGGATTGGATTATGGCAGCATTAAACAAGGAGACCGTCCAGAAGAGATGCGGAAGATTCCGAAGTCATCTGGAGGACGTGGTTGAAGCCAATAAATGTATTTTCAAGATATTTTCCTGTAATTTTGGTAAATATATCTGTTAAAATAAATGTGATTTTTATTTATTTTTTTTTTTTTGCGTCATTTACACGACAATTTATTCATCGCACCCTGTATATTTCGAAAAAAAATTGGGGCTTTGTTTGGTCATCAGTTTCTCTGTAGCTGAAAAGTCAAAGCAAGTCAAATCTAATGAACGTTTCCCCCCTGGGGGAACACAGGTTCGAATCCTGCCTGAGAGCGTATACTTTTTTAAAAACCTTTTATTTCTCGAATATTCAGGCCGGTAGATGAAAATAAATGAATATTCTGTTTAATTAATAAAGAATGTATCAACTCTAATACGGGTATCCAGTAAAAAATAACATATGAATATATGTCGGATTAAGAAATAAATTAAATCCATGACTGAAATTCTGATCTTTTTGCTGCGTTGACGTCATTCAAGTTAAATTTGCATATTTTCTTTATCCAGCTTCTGTTTTCTTTTATTAATCGCCATGGAAAATTAAGGAAAAGCGACAATAAATGACTATACTGAAGTATATCTTTCTCAGTTCATTTCATTATATATATATATATATATATATATATATATATATATATATATATATATATATATATATATATATTCGATCGATAATGAAATCGGTATAGACTACTGTAGTCAGTTCAATACACAATTGGAGTTCCATTCTTGTGTCATTGCACCAACTTAGCATTTCTAAATAATCAATATCACATTGAGTAGCTAAAAAAGTGCTAAGAATTTGTTACTTCAATGTTTATTATGGTAACCTTCTTAAAATGGGAAAAACGTTTATCGAAATTTATTCGGATAAATAGCCATATATGCAATAGTCAGATAATATTAGCGCTGGTATTTCCAAAGCTGTTCGAGATTGAGTTGTTTTTATTGGGCACCCAACTGCTTCAATTATATTGAGATCAGGACTTTGAACTGACGCGTTTTCCAAAAGTTGAATATCCTTATCCACAAGAAAACCTTTTTGCTGCACGTGACATGCACCATTATGTTGAACTATTTCCCCGTCTTCATAGTAAACTAATACAGTTTTTTGATATTTATGTTTACATCAACTTTTATAAAATTTTTTCAACAGTAACTTTTGATTCTATCACACACAATTATCTTGACACTATTAGGTGGACACCATTACGTGGACACCATTACGTGGACACTATTAGGTGGACAACATTACGTGGACACCATTACGTGGGCACCATTACGTGGACACCATTACGTGGATACCATCAAGTGGCCACCATTAGGTGGACACTATTAGGTGGACACCATTATGTGTACACCATTAGGTGGACACCATTACGTGGAGACCATTAGGTGGACACCATAAAATATTATTGTCTTTCTAGTTTATCTTACATTGTATCTTTTTCCCACTGGTTTTATTACTTATTCTCTTGCTTCTGAATATTACGCTATTTTTGAATTCGTCACTCAAAAATTAATTTTTGTTACTTTTCATCATTCCTTCTTAGATGTTTACACCAATTCAATATCCTGTTCTGTTGATTTTTTTAATGATCATTTTTTGCTATGCACCTTTTGAACTAATACGATTTCTCATACATCTTTAGAAGATAAGAAGATAAATTCTTTCCTTTTAAGTCCATTCAGCTATCTGAATTTCATCTCCAGTCCATCCTTGAGGCAACCGAATTGCCGGGGTTTTCAGGATTCATGTCTCCAGTTCGCCTTTGAATTGGCAGCATAGAATTTTATCAATGATTTTAGATAATCTTAAAAGTAGTCCTTTGAAGAATTTGATCACTCAAAAAGCCGAATGGATGTCTCAAACTTTCCGGAACAAAAGTGGATGGAGGTGGGTGGGTCTCCATATAACCAGAAAGAGGCAGGAATTCAAGGAGAAAGAGGTCCAGCCGTGAGAGAAGTAGATAGGTGACCAGTGATTTAGTAGCTGCCCAGTGACCAGAAGTGAGGAATCTACAATGACTGAAGCGACAGGCAGTGAAGGTAAGGATCCTTTTCCTTGGCCAGAAGTTAGTAAGATAGCAATCCACTTCTCGAAGATAAAGGTAGAATCCTACGGTTAAATAAGAAATCGAATTGCTGTTAGCCTCAAACCAGTGTCTTTAAAATCAGTTGATTTTATTTTTTTGTTTAATACGATCACAGGCAAATGAAAAAATCTATGAGTATAGCGAAGTACATGCAAATACAGCCGTTATTGGATCAAAACACTGGTGCAGTGAACGATGGATAAACGGGGAACGTCGTCACAAATTCCGCTACGAAAGTCGTCACACGTTCAAATTGTTTTTTCGTAATACACCACGTATTTTATAGGGTGAAACCTCATTGTTAAAATTTTGCAGTCACTCTTCTGGCTGCTAATTTTGGCTTGCATACCGAAACACTTCTATTCTTCCTTTCATCTCTCTTGTCTAACTTTTGTGGTCTTTGTATTTAAAACATTTCGAGTATTAATAAACTTCTTGTGGAGGCTTTGAACAATGTAAATTCCCAGCCGTCATCTTCCTCTTCAAAGTCATAAACTTTGTATTTGTTTCAGCAGAAATTTTAACGAAGTTTTAAAAAAATCATGATGATTAAATGCAATGACTTGACAAGACAACTTACACTCACTTTAATAAGATGAAACAATTCCTACTTAGAAATTTGTATATTGTCATAATTTTATCATCTCAGACCTTTCATTGGCCCAATAGTCTTTCGTACCCATGTTTCAGCTTCAAGCTACTTAAAGCTATGTATCCTCTGCGAAACTGCACCTACGAAAACGAAACAATTTACTTTCCAATTTCCGACGCCTACATTATCGATAAAAGCATACTGTTAAACAAGCCTAACTTCTTAATATGATAAACGTGTTTATGTAGTTGACCCAAAACGTTTGCACGCCAGTGTATTTGTGTACCTCATCAATTCAACTTAATATTTTTATTATTTGCATTATTTATGTCAAACTACTGCGGGAAAAAAAATCTGCCTCGTCAGTCATGTATCGAAAGATGATCGTCTAAGCATTTATCCCGCATGGCACATAACTGAATGACAAAAATAAAATAAAATAATAGTACTTTTTGTCTCGTAAAACATATATTACTGATGAAGTAATTATATATTGCTTATGAATATTGCATATAAATACCACATACATGCATACATACATTCAAACACACACACACACACACACATATATATATATATATATATATATATATGTGTGTGTGTGTGTGTGTGTGTGTGTGTGTGTGTGAAAGTGATAAAATGATTATGAAAGACACATGTCCCAGTGAGTTAAGGCAGTGAAGAACTTTCAGAGGGAAATTAACAGGCGATAACTGATAACTGACATCCATTAAACATGGAACGTGGAACTAGAACAGTCTACCCCTGTGAGCGAAATAAAGGGTTCAATTCGGCATTCCAACCACCTGAAGAAAGCCGGAGCATACAACGGCCGAAACGTTGTAATAAATCTGGCGACAAAGATGAGGACAATAGTCCGAATAATGTAAATAGGGGACTTATGAAATATCCGAACAAGTGTCTAAGATGGATTATATGAAAAACAGTTGGATGTTTAAATTTGTATTCATTTTGCGTGAAAACTTCGATGGAATGAAAGCCTTTATTTTATAACTAATGTTTACTTTTTTTGTAGGATTTCCCTATTTGCTGAATCGCTTTTATATTATATTTTTGATCGTATATTATATAGCGGAAATTTCAGGTTAAAATTTAGTGGATGCATTGCATATAACAATAGATCAGTTTAAATATTCAATTACGAAATTGTGTTTTGGAATTTTCATGAAAATATCAACTGTGTCGGTAGCTGACTGAGAAAATAAATTGTTTTATAGGTGAAACAGATCCAGTGTTAGGAAAGCGATGTGTCCTAAATTTCTAAACTTTATTACCTGCATTGTTACTTAAACCAGACTGAGTTGAATGCCCTTAAGACATGATTTACTAAGATTGATATCGGAACATGCTTATTAGAAACCTGAGGATTGAGTCTTACTGCTAGATTGAATTAAGGCGAAGAACTCCCCGGCAGCTATGTGCACTTACGACAGCTAGGGACAGAAGCCGGAACGCTGATTGATGTTGTCTGCTGAACAAGGTTTCTTGTTAATATTAGGCGTGTGCAAAATTTTACGGTGTTTTTATTTTAAAACATCCGGTTTTTCAAATTTGACTTCAATCTGTTAATTAAAAATAAACTAACTTTTCTGTAGCCGTAATAATCTAAAGCCCAACGAGCAAGTTATGTGTATCATTCAACCTGTATGAGAAAGAAGACGCAACAGAAAGAAGATTAATGTGAAACTGTGTTTATCTGATTGATTATAATAATTTAAAATAACTTCCGTTGGCAGGTGTCGTCTATCGTGGAATTGCTGGTCAAGAAACCACGAATATTATTTGTTTTTTATGTGAATATTTTGAAAGAAATCTCAAAAGAGTGAGTTTTGTGAAGCTTTCATATTATTTTGCCGAGAAAACTATCATCGAAAAATATATATTAAGATGAAGTTTCAGTTTAATAGATAGCGTAAGAAAAGTGTTATACTTCGAAGATATGAAAAGGCATGCGATTCTAATTTAATTCAATATGCACAATATTGTGGCTGATTATTCATTGGGAATTTTTTTTTCTTCTTTACATTAAAATACTCTCTTTTATTTTAGGTGCAAAATGTTACATCATTAGTCAAACTGATGTAACAACTACATATATATATATATATATATATATATATATATATATATATATAATTTATTTTCAGATATTACATCAAAAACATGTGAATAACGCTACACAAATGCAATCATGTTTCGATGTGTATTAATACATCTCATCAGACGTTAGTAAATGACTGGTTAGTAGTCAATTTATTGAGATTTAAAACCACGTACAAACGTTTTTCACGCCAAAATAGAAGAAAAGAAAAAAGTAAGAAAGAAAAGACACAAGATACAAACACTTTTCCCGTGAAAAGGAATAATAAGGTAAGACGAGGGGGGAGAATCTATATTCGATTAGTTCATATATATATATATATATATATATATATATGTGTGTGTGTGTGTGTGTGTGTGTGTATATGTGCGTGTGTGTGTGTGTGTGCGTGTGTGTGTAAAAATGGATAAAATAAGAAATAAAGTAAAGTATACTCAAATCCTAGAAAACCAACATTGTGTATCTATTTTGACTTTACATCAAACTGTAAAATGTCTGTTGGATTGATTTATTTTTATTAGGTTTTTCAAGCCAGAAAATATTTTTACATTATGAGGATTTCTTAGAGATAATAATAATTTGCTGATACACTCGTTGTCACCATAACTGGAGGTAAGAATTGGATTCATGCCTTTCCCAATGGCATTTGCGCTTAAGTGAATATAACGAACCTGGAATTGGAACTCGCTTCTCTGATTTCCAATTCCATTCCATCTATCTCAGGTTACAGTGCCTGGTATTCCCATTTAGGTGCTGACCAGGCTCGACGTTGATTAACTTCGGTAATCGTGCGAGAACCGGTGTTTCTAAGCGACGACTGTAGCGTCTTTACCAATTGTATTTAGAACAAGTCTATTTTATTTGGAGAATAAACAAAACACTTTCAACATATTTTGGTAACCATGGTAGAATAATACCATTATGTTTTGCCCAGCTCTTTGCGTTGTAGTAGTTTGCTAGACATGGCTCCCATGTTTCCCTGTTGTTCTCTATTTATACTTATCTAATTTGCATACGATACTACAAATACATTGTTTTTTTAATATTCAGCAACTTATAAAAATTTTTATCGGTTGGGTCATTTTTTTTTTGTGGGTTTCATTTTTTTCTTCACTGCAAAAGCAATTACTATATCGTGTAGCATACCTATATACGATAATAGGTATGCCTCCATTCACTTAAATACAGTAGTAAACACTGTATGTTGGTCTGCCAGCTGGCAGTTGGAGATTCGTCTCCAGCTGTGCTGGTCAGATTCTCTGCCTCCGGACAGAGAGGATTCCCTGACGAGGATTTGTCGAAGAGCAGAGTCTCGTTTCGGGAAACAGCTACCCGGCCCCGTTTTATACGGAGCCTACGATGAATTTTTGGCTGAGCTTAAAGGCTAGGTAAAACCCACATTAAATTCGGCCTTGTGCCACATCTGACTGCGTGGGGCAGTTGGTAGATACCGTCTGCAATTGGAGATTCGCCTCCAGCTGTGCTGCTCAAACTATACCTCCGGGCAGAGAAGACCCCTAGATGAGGCTATGTCGAAGGGTAGCGTCTCGTGAAACAACTACCCAGCCACGTTTTATACGGAGTCTACGGGCTCGGATACTCCACATTAAATTCGGCCTTGTGCCACATCTGATCGCGTGAGGTGGTTGCTAGATATCCTACAGTTGGAGATTCATTGTAGAATTGACTTGACTCCCTTCTAGCAGTTGACTACTTCTCTACACGCCGCTGGTGAATCTTATATGTTTTCGCGTTCTAATTATTATCGTTCATTACCAACCTCCGTTTGATTATTCTATTCAGTAACCTTCTCTAGGTTACAGCACTATATTACCATGTTCCTCTTAAATCTGACCTGTTTTATTCGGTAATCACCTCTCTGTTTCGTTCAGAGGATATGCAAATATCTTTGAAGATTTGTTTATAATTAACAAATAAGATTATTTTGCTGTTAATAAATACAGTAATAGTAACAATTGAGACGATTGGGCAACTCGTCGTATCGTTATGACTAGTCTGAATTTTAAAAATGAGTACTAAGTTCGATTCTAACGAGGCAAATAAATTGCGGCTTTCTTCGAAAATTAATCTGACTTTTCTTTGGAGTCATATTTCTTCAGGATGTAGATGATTATGGCTCCACAGGGAATACGATCTGTCAATTACCAAAATGCTCACAATATAGTGGCGTGATTACTGTTTTTTTTCTGTATGGGATTTTGACTTCAGGGTTGTACTCATAGTGGATTGTTGCCGCCCAAAATTTAAGAGTATAGTTCATCAGATATTTAAATAATAACTGAAGCAACAGAGAAAGTATCCATGTCTATCCAAAGAGTATCTGTGTGAAAGTGAACGCAGCAGACGAGGCCAGAATTTGAACTCTGCTCGCTGGTTGCATCTTATATATTTATAGCTATTATACTAAGAACTCTTTTCAACGGAAAAGTGTAGTGAGTTCGCCCCGCACTGGGTGCCCTAAACTTATAGTCTTGTTCCAAACTATATTTATATTGAACCTGAACGACACTAGTTAGCGATCAGTCTAGTTGACCATAACTGCTGTGTAGTAAGTTCGATCCACACAAACTATTCAATAATTCTGATCATACTAAGAGAAGGTTACTTTTTAAAAGATCGCCTTGTCCTTACAGGACCTAGGCGGTCATGGTCTTCCAAAATTTCCTTTTTTTATATCTATAGATTGCCTCGTCATCTTGGGCAAGATAATGGAGTGCTTTCCCGTTGTCTACTCTACGGTTTCGAATTCAGAGTTTACTTTCCATTAGATAGATTATCATCTAAGTTTAGAGAGTTCAGTCTACCCTACTATTTAACAAGTAGGTGTTAGGTTAAAAAGAGATGGATGCATGTCTTTCCCAAGGGTAGGTGTTTGAAAGCAAAACGCAACGTGCTAAGCTGCAATTTGAACTCTGTCGTTTCCGCTTTCCACGCGGAAATGAGTTAAGTTTTACACAAAACTTTAGTAAATAATAAAATATATTCAATCAGAACTATATGTTTCTATCCAAGATAATTAAACAAAATCACGAACAAATTTCAACAAGATAAGTGTGCGAAAGACAAACTGTTACAATAGAACTTTAACAATTTCAACAGTAAAATGGCGTGAAGTAGCCGCCATTGTAGAGTTTGTCATCTTTGCATAGTATTCAAGATCATGCTCATATATTATCATTTTTTTCCCGTTTTTGTCCCATTAGAGCATTTTCATTAATTGGACGCATGAATATCTTCTCTCGTCTCACACAGTTATCTTGAAAGGATAGTGCTGCTCTTATTGTTGTCCAAACTGAAACATCCAATATTACAGTAACTTTTCTGGAATAGACATTCATGAAACGGTTTTAGATCTGTTCAGGATTTCGTCCAACCGTAAAATAATTTTATAGACAATATTTTTAGTTTGGCAAAATGACGAAGGTTAAAATGAACTGTTCTCTTAACTTAATGGCCACCATTTTACGTTAAGATATTCATATGCGACTGACACTTCAAAAATATTTCTGCACGCATGAATACACTTCTAACGACCTGTCACACAAAACGACTTCGAATTAATTTATCTCATGAAATCGCGATACTAAAGTGGAACGCTCATCTGAACAATTCCCAGGAATATATTTATAGAAAAGATACAGGGAAGTCGAGTTGGGAAGTGAGTGAAACCGATGATAGAATCTTGGATGAAAAAAGAAAATTCGTATAATAAACTTGGTTTATCCTTAAATATATATCTTATCTTTATTGCTGACACCTAGCAAAATTTTTCGTTATGTTTTTTTAATATGCATCATGTAGATTGAGATACAAAATCTGTTAAAACAAATTTTAGATGAAACATCGCAAATCTGTATATTTAATGGTAGGTCCCCGCACACCTACACTTCGAGCCAGTCTGTTGAATTCACATAGTACCTTGGAAGGTTGCTCCTATAGTGGTCCAAACTAAAAAAGGTTCGATTATTACAGTAGCTTTTCTTGAACGGACTGGCTTACGACCACATCAAGTTAAAACAACAGTGTCTATACGTTCATCAAAGTTAAGCAACGTTGAGTACCTAGATGAGTGACAGGTTGGGAATACCAGGCACTGTGATCTTGAATCTGCGGGTGGTGTAATGCATAATGGCTCGAAATCAGATAGCCTAGTTCCAATTCCCGTTGGGTTCGTTTACTTGAATAAATCAACCTCTTCTTCCCTCAACTATTTTTTTACAGTGAGTTTCATACTGTACAAGACCCGGGACCACTCGAGGTAGAGGGTTACAGTGTAAGTGGGTTATAGTTTATGGGTTAATTGGTAAGACTTATATCAATTACCCATTGTTATCTAAAAAAAAAAGGTAAAATCTAAAACTATTTTCTGGCTTAAATAACCTGTGACGGGTGGATAAGCCGTAGAAAACGAATCAATTAATCAACTAAACAATTAAACGTGGACACGTTGTAGATCTGTTCCGGGAGGTGTCGATATGAGGACAATGCCGAGGATTCGGAAGAGTTGGATGAGTCTAATAGTGATTACGAAGGTACGGCAGCTCGGAAAAATCATTTTGAGCATTCTGATGGAATGTCGAACCCTTTATTTCGTTCACTGGAGTAGACTGTTCTAGTTCCACGTGCCATGTTTAATGGGTACCAGTTATCAGTTCCACGAAGACACATTCCAACCACCTGAAGAAGGCCGAAGAGTACAACGGCCGAAACGTTATAACAAATATGGCGACAAAGATGAGGGCAATAGTCCGAATAATGTAAATAATGTACATAATACCTCATCTCAGAAATATATATATATATATATATATATATATATATATATATATATATATGCGTGTGTGAGTGCAATATCATCTAAAACGCCATTGTACATTGGAGTATGTATTTAGATGCAAGTGGTAAACACAGACAAATAAAGGGAAAAGAATTATCCAATAAACTGTCTTGGAAATTAGTCTTGTCATTTTCAAAGACGCGAAGAATATTTACTTTGTAACCTCAACTATATATAACATTCTACTTCTTGCCTGTTGATGTCGATTCATCATTGGACGAATTCTTTCTATGATGATATATTCTGAGTCGAAATTCAGAAGATCATCCCTATTTGAATCTGGATGCAGCTAGACAGTCCTGTAGGTCAGTAAATAGATCCAAGTTTATATATAGGTAGTCGCTGACTCGCCCCAGAAGATGTTAAAAATAGACTCGGCACTAAGGGTCCTTCATGGTGCCCAGGTGCATCGAAATGCATATCCGAACTTTACCCGATGTCCGTGACTATCCACGGCATGTAAACACGTGGCCGAGACAGCTGCACCTGGTATATGCACGTGTTGAAAACACTGTATACATGTTGATATACAAAACAGCCGTCGTGGAGAGTCAACTGAATATAACCTCTTGCATCTCTACAGCAATGTAGGTTCCATATTCAAAGACGTCCCCGGATCCACATATTCATTGGCCAACGGTACTTTTCGAAGTTCTGGATTGAATGAAATATATTATACCGGAGTAACAGCAAAATCGTCCAATGTTTAGATTTAGCTTTCAACCATTGTATCTTAAAAATGATTAAAGACATGTTACTGGAATTCTCAGAGATTTTTATAACACTACTGGACTCTACTTCGGGCAGTAAGAATGTATAATTACTCTCTAAGCTTAACAGAAGAATTATGATGAAATCGATCCTAAACGAAAATGACATGTTCATTATTAATTAATGATAGCTAAGAATTGGAAGCTCACGGAGTATTGAACTAAAGTTCATATATATATATATATACATTATTTCAGGATCATTTTCAAACTAATTCAAGATGATCTTCGCCCTCTATAAAATTTTAACCTTCTGTCTTAGAGTAAAAAAATGCCTCACAGATTCCGCTTACGATTTCATTTTCAAGTCTTTTTTTATTGCTCTTTGGACTGGTATAGCTGAAACACCTCTCTCACATACAAAACGTCTTATGGATTGTGTTGGATCTTTTCTAATTGACTTGTTATCTCTAAGTTGAAATGAAGATACCTTCTTCTGTTGTAACCTTCTGATCCAGTTTTTCAATCGACTGTTTCATCATTTTTAAACTTCGTCACCTTTCTATTGATGGTTCTTGAATAGACTTTGAAGATGGAAGCCAGAGTATGATATTGCCACCATTTCTGAAGGCCTAAATGATCTTTTCCTTTCACCATTGCTCAGTTGGCAAGACAGTGGGTCTGATAGAAAACAATTTTGACATATTCTATTTTTAATTGAATACCTCAAAGTATTTTTCAGTGATTATTACGAAAAATTGTGTCAAGATTGCAAAAAGTCATATCAAAACCTGGAAAAAAAATCAATTAGTGCAGTGTTCTTTTTTTTTTTTTAGATATTAGACATTAATTGGGATGGAGAATTATGCTGTAACGCGGTTAAGACAATTTTGCTATTACAGCCGAGATATGAGAGATTCAATCTCGTGCTTCTATATGTAATGAACCGTGATAGGGTTGCATATCACACACACACACACACACACACACACACACACACACACACACATATATATATATATATATATATATATATATATATATTGAACAATAAAATATATTAAAAATTAAAATCTTCAGACACACTCGGTTGTATATTAATATTCCTTCGTTTTTTTGTTTTTCATTTAGATTCCTCGACTAGTTTCGGCCAACATGATCATTATCAGGAGAAAAATAATTTTCTGCTTGCTGGTAGCAGTAAACTACAGAAAATAATGTCTTGATGGAGAAAATGAACTTTTGTCTTTAGTTTTCATTTGTTTTTTTTTATTTTGCTATTTTTAACGCGAATTTTGCTCAGTCTTTGTGTTGGTCAAACAGTCTCTTTTAAGTTTTTATTTAAGATAAGAGCTAGATGGATTCATGCTGCTCTGAATTCCCTTGGTCATTTTGACAGTTTTATTGGTTCATGGAAGGGGATATCTCTCTGTTGAGTGTGTGTGTGTGTTATTTGGTTCTTATGGAGTGAGTGAGTATGATGTGTGTAAGCGTGTATATTACTATGGGTGTGTGTTATCATTTGGCTCATTAGGGAGTGAGTGAGTATAATGTGTGTAAGTGTGTATATTCGTGTGGGTGGGTGTATAAGTGTGAGGCTTCAACACCTCCGTAAGCATGTTTGTCTTGTGTGGCTGAGAAATGTGGGTAGATCCTGATTTGTGGGGTTATATATTAATACTATCTATATTGTTAAATTTGTGATTAACCCCGTCTCGATAGTGCGTTTTTAAACGTTGTATCCACTTCTTTTCATGGAACTCTAAAATCTTTCTAATGTTATCTGCTTAACTTTTCTATTCTCTCAAATATAGTGAATTTGGCATGGGTTTTAAAATCGTGTTTTTCGAGGCGGAAATGTTGTTCTACAGGTAATAATCTTTCATGAGGAGTCGACTTAATTAGATTGCGATAATATATATATATATATATATATATATATATATATATATATATATATATATATATATGTAAACAAAATTTTGATACGCAAATTCTTTTTTCGACCAACACTTCAGAAGAAGAATACATTGGTATCTTCTTAGATAAACAAAATTAAACAAATTCGCACAGCGAAACCCAAATATATACAGAAGGGTTAAATGCGGAACCATGACTAAAAATGAAATTTATTTCTAAAACGAGGAAAAAAATGAACATAGCAATAAACCAAAATATATATGTTTCTAGTGGGTATAAAATTGAAAAATTTCTTTTATCGCAACCCTCCTAAGAGAAACAGAGAACGAACAAAAATTCTCTTTCTGTCTACAGAGAGATGGTCGATGTAACTTTATATATACACTGCTTCCAAGATTCGCAAGTGTTTGGCTTACTGTTCTCTGCATAAAATGGTAAATGCTGTATCCGCGTACTTGAAACAACATCCTGGGTTATCTATCAAATGATACTCGATAGCTGACACAAGCCGCTTGAGTGAAGCGTGTGCTGCTGTTTGCACTACCTGGTCTAATATTGGCAGGCACGTCCTGTCCAATCCGTGTTTCAAGGCGTTGATTGGTTTGCCCTACACAGTCAGCTTCACACTGACATTTAAATTTATAAACAACAAAACTTCTTTTAAGGAAGGGCAAAATATCTTTAGGATACGAAAAGAACAGGAGAGCAGTGTTAAAGACAACACGTAAATTAACCTCAGCAAAACATGACGTTATGCTGGCAGATACACTACTACGGTAGTTTCAAATACACCGGACACAAACAGAAACTACTGGAGCCTTAATATATATATATATATATATATATATATATATATATATAGTAATGATACAATAGGGTAATCCATATGGAGTTTCCAGGGGATATAGATCCAGGGAGAGCTGTATGTCAAAGGACAGAGCAAAATTATTATTGATTAAATAATATCAAACACTTAACATCCCATATGTTGTATTTTGTGTTTCCTGAAAGCTCTACAAAACACTTCTCAATCTTCAAGACCTACAACATATCTATATCTATATCTCTCAATATATGTCTATATCTATCTATCTATCTATCTATCTATCTATCTATATATATATATATATATATATATATATATATATATATATATATATATAATATACCACATAACCTTGAGCACTTAGCCTTGGAGCGGGTAGAATGGAGATCAGCGTGTTTTAGTAGACTCAGCATTTTTCAATCTGCTTCTCTGAATCATCTAAAAGGTCAGCCAATCTAACAGTGATCTCATCCCACGATCCTCACTCTTGCTCCATATGTGGCCCCCTCTGTAAATCACTAGCGGGTCTTAAATGCCACTTAAGATTATCGCACAAAATTTCATAACTGAATCAACTAAGCTGTCAGATCATCATACGTCGAAACCGACGGAAGTGTCCATTATATATATATATATATATATATATATATATATATATATTATTTCATTCACAGATAGTACTGTTTTGCTGTATCACAGCTCCTCAGTGCGACTAGACAACCGAATACCTCAAGCCCGGATCGAAACCCTACACTCTCTCTAACATAACATCATGTCTTGTATTGATACACTGTGTGTCACATGACAGCTGATGCTACAATTGCAGACATTTCGAACAGGAATATTCTTTTCATTTTGTAACAGAAGTATTCGTTTTCCGACCTGCATGTTGGTCGTAGGCTCATATAAGATGTTTATCCGCTATTTGAATTTCATTTTTTCCTTTTCCTAGTTGGTTACCAACCAAAGCTATAGCAGACATGGATTCATACCGTTTCCAAGGGTATTTGTGCGTAAGTGAATGTAAAAGACTCCACTGGAATTCGAAACCGACTCTTCGATTTCTCACTCCGAGCCGTTACACATTTTACCACCCGCTCATGTATCTCCCCCCCCGAAATGTTTATTAAAGCTGCGATGCATGTTTATCTTAACTTGTAAAGAAGACAAGTATAATATTCTTCTTTATTGCCAGTGTTCGCCACTGATGGCCGTTTTGGTCTAAATACGTCTAAGAATGCAGACCATAAACTCAATTCCTTCGTTAGTGAATTTTCTTTCAATTGTTGTTTGTAATTCATTGGTTATTGACAAAGTTACGAGATAAAGCCGAATCTTTGAAGTATTTCCATAAAACAGAATTCTATTAATATGAGATCTGGTAAACCCTTTGCTTATTCAGTGGTGGCCATTCGACCGATCCAACTGTGAGGTAGATTGTCATCAAGATAGTCCCTCACATCACGAGGATTTCCCAATGACCGCGTTTCAGAATGTAATGAATCTGAGATGATTATCTCACAAGCTACTTGCCGAACCAATTTTCTTGTATAGTGATAGTAAGTTTCCAGCAGCCTTTCTTCCAGAATAATTCTATTGAATATCTTGAATGGTTTGTTCTACTTCAAAAGCATGTCTTATGCTATCAGAAGTGAGTTTCCTTAGTGGATAGGGGTGAAATTCCTTTCTTTAGACGGCATCAAATTTCATTTGTCGTAGCAGATTTCTTTTTCTCACGATTTGAGACAGTATCTTAAATCGTTTCTTCTTTTATGTGCTCTATATCTTTGGGACATGAAAAATCATGGCACTCCACAACTTTCTATTCTTCTTAGATCTAAGTATTTTTTATCTGTTTACTGCCAATCCTTATTCCTTTTCTGCCAGCCATTTCCACAAGCTCGTTATGTGGATTATTATCTTTTTTTTTTCCTTCTGTGCCAGTTGCCTTAAATATGTTTTCTGACTGTCAAATGTTCCAAGCGATCATTCATCGTTATATCTCCAAGAAATGCCAAATGATTTTTTTCTGGTATTAAGTGTAAGTATTCTTTTCGTTTGCATTTTCCTTAATGCTTTCTCGTTGCTAATATCCTGACATGCACCGTAAATTATATTCTCAGCATCCTTCTGTAGAATCAATTCTTAATGTATTCTCTTCATCTGTGAGGAAATTGTCGATCACTGTTATATAGGAGGATTGATATTTGATAGGATTTGAGTAATCTCTCCTATGTCTGAAAAGTAAAACAGACGAACCTTTGAGCATGCAATAAATCTTCATTCCATGCAATTCGACCACTGCCCATATATAAGGGTGTAACGGTTAGCAAGCTTGTCTCGCTAGAACAATTACTACTGAATGGTGAGTTCGATATTTACTGGGCGTCCCATATTTTCGGCCTTGTGTCACATCTAAGCTACGCTTGGAAAATCACCAGATAGTTAAATTCCTGTATTTACTTCATTTTGACGTCTTCTGTTTGTAGCTAGTGTCTTGGACTGTTTCTCTTCCTAACGACCATAACTTTTCTCTTCTTATAATTGAGGGTTAGTTCTATTTTCCTTTACGACATTCTCTAAGAATTCTTCCAAATTTCTTAGTGCGTCTCTCATCAAAAGCCTGTCTTCTGTTGATATGACATTAAGATTTTTCCCGCCGGTAATAAATCTTTGTAGCACTTCTAGTTTCCTTTGGATTGACAATCTATAAGATCTTTAAAAATCCAATGAAGGGACTCATCCTTTTTTATGCCCCTTTGTATTTCTGTTTACTTCCTCAAATTCCGTTTGTCTGCAGGTGTTTTTCACCCGGTAAAGGTTTAGAATTGTTCTCATATGTCTTCCAAATGAAGCAGATGTTCCTAGCCGTTTACACCAGTGACACACGCACACACTCACTCCCATGGAATCATTTAAAGCACATAAATGTTTTATGGTTCGTAAATTTGGAACATCATACATATTTATATTGGCCGCTTTCATTTAATATTGTGTTATATAGAAATAAAGTGTCGCTGCTGACACTTGAGTTTGAACATAGATCGCCAGTGAGCAAACACAGCTGATCCCATTATTGAATTATATAGACCACGTGACCATTGAGGTCACACATATATATAGAAGTAGCTGACGATTAACGATCGCTATTCCTAGTCTTTCCTCTATACTATACGGATCACCATTTCTCTTCTATCCTCTATTACTATACGGATCGCTGTTCTCTATACTATTTTCTCTATTCACATCACTATAGGGTGATTACTATTCGAGTGAGTATTATCGAGGAAGTACTTATAGTATGAGTGTTATTCGAAGGCGTCTGACACGAGTATTGTTCAACGGCGTTACTATAAGTTTTATCTGCGATTACAAAGTCTCTACTACAACGAACATTTCAAAAGTGACAACGAGTATGCGTTAACATTACAAAAGTGACAGCGACTGTTGGTTTGAGTCACAAAATTTTGTTTCGTACCTTGATGGGTGATCGG
This sequence comes from Acanthosepion pharaonis, assembly GCA_903632075.3. Classification (NCBI taxonomy): domain Eukaryota; kingdom Metazoa; phylum Mollusca; class Cephalopoda; order Sepiida; family Sepiidae; genus Acanthosepion; species Acanthosepion pharaonis. The sequence continues at coordinate 2,478,717 of CAHIKZ030005388.1, read as the reverse complement.
TTGGGAATATCAGGTTGGATATCCGGATGGATATCTGCTCAGAATTGGAAATTAGCAAAGTCGAGTTCCAAATCCAGTAGGGTTCGTTATATTCACTTACGTTCAAATACACCTGGGAATGCTATGAATCGGCTTCCTCTAAATCGAACGAGGTTGACTTGTGAGACTTCTATCAGTAAAACATTATTATTAAAAAAAATCTTACAATATAAAATATTTTCTGGCTTGAAATAACCTACAAAATGTTGATTAGTCGTAAAAATTTCAAACTTCGTTTTTTTAAAGACATCAAAGAGAAAATTAAAATAAAATCCCCAAAATTGTAATATAAGTATTCCTGAGATGTACAGCAATAAAAGATGTGGTACCAATGAGTACCAATAAAGGATGTGGTACCGATGAGTTTTTTTTTCCGATATATTCTTTACCTCGTTTAATGTCTCACTACTCAATCTACATCTACATTTATCAAGAAATAAGTTACTGACTACAGGTAATTTGGTTAACTTGGTAGATTCCCCTTGTAAGTATAGAGACACAACGTTAGATGTTACTGCTCTGTTTTCTCCAAGTGGGTTTTTATGAGGTGGAGATGCTAGCCAAAATTAATGTTGAACTAAGTTGTAAGGCCACAATATTAAATACAACTGGAGAATAAAATTTAGTAATTGTTCAATTATTCCGAATTTTTATATTTTACGGTGTCATTTATTTTACTTCAGCGTGGAAATGCGTTAAAAAAATCAAGTTCTTTGATTAAAAGTTTCTTAAATCGCATTACAGACCTTCCTCGAATGGTTCAGATATAAAAGCCATGCTAGGGCATCTGCGAATAGAAAAGTTCAATGTTTCCTTGTTTTGAAGTGGAAAATGCATATAAAAGACAAGATAACTCCTTTTAATATGTCTAAATCCCAAATAGGAAGAAGGAAAATAAAGACGTGAACCATGACTTAACTTGTAAATGTAAATAAAATTACAAAACATATTTGTGCATAGAGGCAGACTGAAGTTAGAACATCCAGAACATGTTTTTAAATACCTAATATTATCTCCCAAACGCGGGTTTCCGGTGTTGAAAACAAAGATATGGCTTCCTAAGAAAATTCAGTGTTAAAAGATGATTAGGCTTCTGGAAGATGATTTATAAGAACTGGGAAAAAAATTAACACGATTGTCATTGTTCGACTGTCGGAAAAGGGACAAAATGTTTCATTTTCCCAGCGACTAGAATGAAGAAAGAAGTGTAGATATTTCATATTATGCGAAATAAATAAAATATTCTGCGACAAACATAAGTTTGTTTTCCATTTCCTCGGGACAGCATTGTGATTGAAATGTTGTCTGTGTGAATTCCACTCTTCTCCTTGGCATTCTCTTAACAGCCACCAAAAACGTGTCTTTCCAAGTGAAATGAGAAGAGTATTTTGGAAAACGAAAAACATCAAGAAAATCCGTTAACAAAAGCTGATGTGTGAAATGACACCCCGGAAAAATAGTATTCATTGCTTGGTTAATTTTGGGGTAGAACCTAATCAGCGAGTACCCGGATTGTAAAGATGAATAAAGGGAAGGATACTAATATTAAATAATTTAACTAAGATCTTTCGTACACATTCTTTTTCTGCAAACCAAACACACACACACACACACGCGCGCACGCACACACACACACACACACACATATATATATATATATATATATATATATATATATATATATATTAAATGGTAGCAAACAGAAGCAAAAATAAATTTATTATTAGGGAATCGAGTTGTCTGGACAGTCTAGGCGTTAAGTACTCTCATCTACTGTTTAAGTAGGTGTTTGCCTTTTTGGTATTTCTTAGTTTGGATTTTTTTTCAGTTTATATATATATATATATATATATATATATATATATATATATATATATATATATATATACACACACACACATGTATATGTATATATGTATGTGTGTGTGTGCGTGCAAGTGTCTGTGAAAATTAGTAGTATCACTTTTTCTGAAGATGACAGTGAGATGTGAAACAGATAGTCACCATATAGTCGCAATTCCTGTATCCTCTCTAAATTCACACCATCTATACATCTTACTACTACTACCTCTTCTTCTTCTTCTTCTCTCTCTCCCCCCTCTCTCTCTCTATATATATATATATATATATATATATATATATATATATATACTTTGCTCAAACAGTCGATAGGTAGGGAAACTTTAGAAAATCGTTTGTTTTACGAAACAAATGCTTCTTTTTGACATAATCTCTATCTTATTACAACGTTTCTCCAAGAATAACACAGAACAGATATTAATATTAAACCTGGAAAATTTCATAATCAATAAGCATCCGACTACAGACTTATTTATGTAATGTCGTCTATTTATCTATAAAGCTGTCTATTTATTTTACTAGTTAGACTCAATAACTTCATTTTCCGAAGGTACAACATTAAACTAGCAACATCTGTGTATATGTATAGCGGACGTAGATCGATGCAGTATAAATGAAGATGCAATTATAGTGTGTCCAATTTTGAATCTATAATAAAATATGCTGAATATTTTCTCATCATTATTTTTACGCCTCAGCAGCTATTAACTGCGCCTGATTCATGCGAATGCAAGAATTCGCACGAGGCATAAACGTGAACACGAATGATTTATCATAAAGGAATTATACTGGTAGAAAATGCAGTTGCTTCTTCGCAAAAAAATATTTGTCTCGTCGTTTTTTCTTTCAAGACATTTTTTAATATTCGAAGAAATGATTGTACCAAAGGGAAGGGATTCAATTTTTGGTTATTGTGTCGGCTAAATTATGTTGTACAATATATAAAACTCTGGTGAACATTTAAATAAATTAAAAAATATTGACATGGAAACTAATCTACGACAGGTTTTGATATGAAACCATCTTTTACCTCAATTAAGAAGGGACTTTATATCGTTTTGAACATCGAAAAATTACATTTCAGATATATTTCTAACTCAGAATATGATCGCGTCTGTGTTCCAAGTCATTTACAGAACACAGTATTTTGAAAAATCTGTTCACAATTTGTACTGTCATTTTTTTCAACACATATTTTAATTAAAATTTAGCTTTGAATTTGTCTGTTTAAAGATTTCTAGCCACTAATCAGTTGTCTAATTTGCATATTTTCTTGTAAAATAAAATTGTTTCATTTTTTTTAGTTATTTCTGGCTAAAATCTCTTCTATATATTTTATAAATAGCCTACCGGCGGTACGTCTAGAATTTTTATGGTATGTGATGGTAGCGTAAAGATTATGAACGCGAAAAATGCAGTAGACGGGTACAAATACCTACCTAATCCGCTGCGATTGTCTTCCGAACTAAAGTTTGTGCGAAAGGCATGAAGTTACGGGTTTAATATCAGTAGAGACTGGAACGTTCTTGCCTCAGGTATCAGTCTGTCGAGAAGAAATACTAATGTGAATAAAAAATGTGGAGGAAGTTAACGGCAAAGCTGCTTCACTATCTCGTCCATGACTTCATACCAATTAACTGATAACAGAGAAAAGACACCTTTGGAGGAAAATACTATCCTACCTTCCGAAGCTATATGGCATTTAAAAATATTAATTTCCTAATGAATATAATTTCGTCTTCATCACCGAATATATATTATTTGTAAATAATGTTACAGTGAGCAAGAAAAACATATATTTCTCCCAATATATATGAG